>AYEL01083306.1:0-22819 GCA_000484575.1 Olivierus martensii | reverse complement strand
TTTTTATACAATAATAAATAATTCTGAGTAACCAGTATGATTACTACCTTCGCATAAATTTTAATTATGTATAATATAACGGGAAAAAAAGAATTCTGTTTTGAATCGGTGCCTATACCTAAGCTTCGCGTTAACTAGATGTCTCAAACATGGCGGCATTCGAGGTTATGTCCATACTTCTCTATAGGAGCATAGAGTGACTTTACGTAGGTCTACAGTGGCTTTATTAAGACAGTGTCGACAATGGCGAGTTCACTGTGATTGGTTCCTATTGTCACGTGGTACAAAGTCGCCATGATGTTTCCAACTTTCAGCATAGTTCAATACATTTGCAATCGTTTTTAATCTATAAAAATATATTATAGGTAAATATACTCGTATTATTGTTTCTAAGAAATTGTTTTTCTTATATTTATTCATTTTTTTCCATTTTAAGTTAAGTAAAAGGTTACTTTTAATGTCAATTAACATTATTTATAAAGATTGTATATCGAGTATAGTCTACTTATAATTTATACGAAAATGTTATTTTTCTTATTATTTATCAATTTTTAAATAAATATCAGGCAGATATTGTGTTTTGTATATTTATTTAAATTCTTCACTTAATACTTTTCCACTCATTTTATAATATTATTTTCTTAATATATTATAAGCAAAATAACAGAGACATACTTTTTGTGCCCACTGTATAATACTATATTAAGGTCTTCGAGCGAGTCTGATAGTTTTAAGCAAATAATTTGTAGCATGATTATGATGGCAACTCTATATAATGTAATTTTGTAAAGTTGTAATTTTTTTAATCGTTTTTACTATTCATGGAATAGTAAGGGAAGCTAATAAAATGTAAATAGTACAGTTTTACGTCTTAAATATAAATTTATTAAAATTACTTTCTTTTCTCGCTGAATAATTTAAAAAACTGAAATTAAACGATTCCTTAAAAAATAATACGTTTTATTCAGATATTAATTAATGCTATACTATTCTACTGGACTCTAGCGATCAGCTATAGCCATTAAGCCACGCCCTCTAGCGGCCATGAAGTTTCCATTGTCGACACTGTCTTAATAAAGCCGCTGTACGTAGGTCTCAATTAGTACTTGTCACCTGATCTAGATTACCGATTCCTTAAAAAATAATACGTTTTATTCAGATATTAATTAATGCTATACTATTCTACTGGACTCTAGCGATCAGCTATAGCCATTAAGCCACGCCCTCTAGCGGCCATGAAGTTTCCATTGTCGACACTGTCTTAATAAAGCCGCTGTACGTAGGTCTCAATTAGTACTTGTAACCTGATCTAGATTGTTGTTAGAGAAGTAATTTTATTTATTTTTTGACGGAAAATGCCAATATGTTGTTTTGTGCCTGGCTGCAATTCAGGATATAGATCCTGTAAGGAAAAACACCATATGTTCGAGGTAAAACAAGAAAACTATGAGCGGCTCTATATCCGCTATGATAAATGTTTATTAACCAATGTATTACTCATGGCAGCAGATGTCATATCTTGTATTTGGAATTTTATTTTCGGTATGAGATCTATAAAAGTTTTCAAATTCTTTTAACTGTTCTTGCCCCATGGTAACATATTTGCTACCATTTTTCCAATTACTCTTTCTACAATCAATCTTTATTAAATTTTCATAAATAAAAGCTAATTTAGATTTAATAAATAAAATTATATAAAACTCATTACAGAAAAATAATAGAATTTTACATTTGGAGCGCTTGTTTTACAAATAATGAGAATACTTTATTATTATATATGAATAAGTTTCATATTTTTATTTATTTTATTTGTATTTATATTTAAAATACTCTACTCTTGGAATATTTTTCAGTTTTATTTTAATTAAGGGATAATATATATATAATAATATATATATAATAAATAATTTCAAAACTGCATTTATTAATTTTTTTCATTTACTAGATAGCTAGAAAATTGCTTTCTTGAAATATTTAATAATTTTGATTCAAAACATTATACTCTACTCTTCAAAATGTAAAATTCACCATTTTGATATTCTCCATTATGATATTCTCATCTTAATGTTTTAATTATCTCAAGTATGGCAAAATTAAGCTTAAAGGTTAGATATGGCTTGCAGAAACTTTTCATTTAACCCATATTACTTTAGATTTTTTAAAACAATTACATTTGCTATTTTATATTAATAAGTAATTTTGTTGATAATTAAATATTTTTTTAATTAAACATTTGCAAGTAATTGTATTTACATTATCTAATATATGGAATTTTTATTGATAAGTAATTTATTAAATTTCTTCCTAGTGATCCGTAAAAAATAACTTTTATTTTTAATTTAGCATTCAACAAAAAGTTTAGCTTATGCTTAATTTTCCTAGTTACATGATAACTAGGGAAATTAAGCATAAATAAAATCCTATTAAAGGATTTTATTTATATTTACCAGGGGAGTGCCAACCATGGCCCTCTCCAATTTTGTCAATTTTTTCGTATTTTGTAGTTCAACCCTCCCACAAAAACCATGGTGAAGTAATACAACGCACCTCTCAAGCATTGCCGAAAAAAATGGGTTTAAAGTTTCTATATTCTTTATATACCGAGTCATATCACCCCAGCATCGGCTGCTGTGATAGCGTGATATGTTTGGCGCTATCACAGCATATTTGCCATACTCTTTTAACATTTCCACATTTGACAATGTGGAAATGTTTAAAGAGTATGGCAAATAAAATAATTATAAAAAAAATAAATTCTCATTAATAAAATACATTATACAATATTCCACTTCATTTTCGATATTAAAAAAAGAATAAAAAAAAATTTATCAGTAGCGATTCAAACCCACATCCTTTCAATCGTTCATGACGTCAATCACACGCCGAACGCTGAATATATTGCACTATCACAGCATCCGAAACTGGGGTGATATGACTCGGTATATAAAGAATATAGAAACTTTAAACCCATTTTTTTCTGCAATGCTTGAGAGGTGCATTGTATTACTTCACCATGGTTTTGTGGGAGGGTTGAACTACAAAATATGAAAAAATCGGAGGGGGGCCATGGTTGGCACTCCCCTGGTTAGCTTCTAATTTTCTCATTTATATATCTCAATAATTAGTGAAATCATACATATTTTTAAATAAATAGAATTTCACTAATTCATCATTTTTTAAATAATATAAAATATCTCTATGTACATATATATACTGGCATGTATATATATATTTATATAAACATCTATTTTATTTTTAGAACTTCACCTGAAGAATTTTTAAGTAGAATTGAAAAATCTCGGAAAGAAACAGTACGAAAAGTTGAAAGTTATGAAAGTGGTATGAAAGGAGTAAAACAGTCTAATAAAGCTGAAGCTTTTAATATTTCATATTCAAAACCAAAGGTAAATTTGATTGACTATACAATAAAGTTCTGGTTAACCAAGTTTCATTTAGCTAAGATTTTTCACTCAATTGTCATCACTTCATGTTGATTTTTTTTTATTTTTGTAATAAAACAGTTGTAAATAAGATGAAACTCATTTTATTGTATGATTCCAACATTTTTTTTTATTTACAGCTGTTTTATTGCAAAAATTTAAAAACATTATCTAATATATGGAATTTTTATTATTCACTTTTAAATTTTGATTATTCACTTTTAAATTATGCAATAAAAGTTATTATATTCAATAAGTATGTCTAATCTGAAAATAGATTGCATATCATTGTGTTAATATAGAGATAACACAAAAGGAAAAATGGACTGTACCCTAAGGTTTATATGTGGAATAAACAAAAGATGAAGTAAGAAGGATAAAGGAAAGCATAAGAAAAGAGGAAATTCCCTTCTAGAAGAAAGTGTGGCAGTGTTAATACAGACAGACCCTAACTCATGTAGATTCAACATAAATAGATCTGTATTTATATAGAGATTCTCTTACTTACAAGAAAAATAACTGATCAAAGTGGATAAAGCTATAACACAGAGATATAAATATTTTTCTTCTAATTTCATCATTTATCATAAGTCCATATGCTTTATACTTTATGGTTATTGTGATGCATAAACTATATTATTTTGTTTTTACATGATGATAATTTTTAATTCAGTTTCATTTTCATGTTTGTTTCATATCTTGTACTTTAAATATTTCTGTATTATTTAAGTTATTTGTTTTTTAAGATTGTTATAATAAAAATTTATAACTTCAGTATTTTTTTCACTCAATTTTATCTTAATTAAACTCTTGCAGTTCATTTTATTAAAAATAAGAGGAGACTCATGAGTTCATCAAGACAATATTTAGGTCACATGAGTTTAATTAAGAGAGTGGTCCATAAATCTAAAAAGGTTGCTGACTTCTACTTTAAAAAATAAGAGTTATTTAAAACTCAGTTTATATATTGCAGTAACTTTTTGTTTTAATAAATAAGATATTATTGTCTGCATTGTGATTTCATTTTCTATTTGTTTTAAGTCTTATATTAGAGATAGAAATTTCTCTAATGTAAGACTAAAAATTCAGTCTGATTCCAACATTCTTTATTGTTCCATTCAGTTGTAAAATCATTTTTGTTATTTGCTGCTTATCTATCAATCAAGGGTAATTTATATATAAAAAATATAATAATATATGATATATCATTAATTTAAAATATGATTTATAATAGGCATGTCAAACTCATTTTAATTCAAGGGCCATTTAATGATTCTGTAAGATTGTCATGAGCCACATTACATTTAAATTTTTTTTTAAATTACATTTTAGAGCAAGGATTCGGAAATATAGGTAGGATAATTAAAAATATTGTGTAATCAAATGTGCATATTACAAAAATATATAATTACTACATAATTGCTTTTAATTATACATGTTTTTTTAACTTAATTCCTCACTATCAATCTTTAATTTTCTAATAAGCAATAAAAATCACATTTTCTGTACAAACACAAAAGCTTCCATTAAAATTTTAAAAATTCAAATATCCATAACTATTTACATTTTTAAATAAGTTAATAACATGACAAATAAATCTTTAACAAGCCCATTAGCACATCCTTTATACACATCCTTCAAAGAGAGATTGTTTGGAATTTGATTATTGTTTTTGTCTATCCAAAAAATGCAGGTTCTTATTTATGGCTTTTTGTTTTTTGGTAAGAAATTTCACACAAAATGATGTAGTCCTTGCAGGAAAGCACTTAATTTCTGTCATCTGTATGTGAACGTCGATAAGGCTAATTGAAAAATCTCTTGCAATTTACATTTCATTAAAATCAAACTAGTGTATAATAATATATGACATAGCTACGATGCGAGAGTTACTTCCTATTATCTCATAACATATTATTCTCATTTTCATTTTAGTTAAGAGCATTGGAGGCCACAAAAAATCACATCAAGGGCTGCATGCAGCCCGCGGGCCGTCAGTTTGACACCCCTGATTTATAATATGTATAAAATAAGTTTGTGCCATCAAACACATAGATGACTGGCAATTTTTGTATGATTCATCTTGGTATGCAGCATTTTTAGTGTTTTGGCAATTTAATAATAATGGAAAAAAACTATCTCTGTAATATGGAAATTTATTTATTTTATTAAAAATAATAATAAATTTTCATATTTAGAAATTTTTTTTAAATTTTTGTTAATATCATATTTTTAATGAAAATTTTCATTTGATAATATCAATAATACACATTTTGATAAGTAGGTGTACAATATTTATCTTCAATAACGTTAATAAAATGATTGACACATAATATTAATAATAATGGAAATTTTTATTTATAACATAAATGATATTCAGTATTCTATAGAAATATCATTTTAATAAGTAAGAACAATAAATAATGCAAGAATGAATGAATAAATGATTTTTTTTTTTTGATATTTAATAGACTCTTAATGATGTAATGAAAATTGATTTATTGAAAGATCATTCAGCAGATGAGATTTCAAAAGTATGTAAATTCTTAATATAAATAACAATATTTTAGATATAATTCTGTAATATAATTTTTTAACTACAGGTATCCCTCCTAATACGGTAGATAGGTTCCTGAAAAACACCATGTTATGTGAAACTGTGTTATATGAGACCTGGAGCTAATATAAAAATGAGAGTTAGGTTCCAAAACCAATTAAAAACAAATAACTTTTTTTAATTCCACATAAGAAACTTAATTTTTATTAAGAATATTAACAACACGAAACATAAAGAAAGAAAAAATATACAGTCGATTCCACTTAATTGGGACATGTTGGGATTAATTCATTTTGGCCCAATTAAGTGGCTGCCCCAATTAAACAAACTAATAATAAATTCTAAAATATGTAATACATAGGTAAATAAATAAGTAGGTAAAAAATAATAATTAGATACCTATTTTAATGCTTTATTAAACCAAAATACATAAAATATTTGTACTATAGTGAAGAAAATAAAAGTAAATAGTGAAGAAAAAATAATACATACGTGATAAATTTTACAAATTCAAATTTTAAATCTGCAAAAATGCATTAAGTGTAGTCTGTCTTTTGTCTTTTGATTTTTGGTACACCAGTTATATCAGCAAGTCTGTGATGGCTTGTATTAAATAGCTGGCTTTTAATTTTATCCAGAAAAGCAATTTTACTTGAAAGTATAAAATCAATTCATGGCATCTTGGCAAAGATTTAAAAATTTTAAATAAAATTGACATTGTAAATGAATATCGCTAGGTACAATAACGGTAGACTCTTAAGCAGACGCATGACGATAGATAAGTGATTCATATCAGGCTAGTGTTGCGAAATATTAGTGTATGTACTGTTGACATACTTTTGAAAAATCCTGAAAATATGTCAAAAATTGCTAAATTCCTTTTCTGCTACTGCCCCAATTAAGTGAAAAGTTATCCCAATTAAGCATTTAAATTGCTATTAGTTTATTAGTTTGGTTTCCGTTCTTTGAGATTTGGCCCAATTAAGCAGGCTGCCCAGTTAAATCAACTGTATATGTAAAGATCCAAAAAGAACAATATACATAAAACAAAAGGAAAGAAAAATGTATACAGGCTATATAACATTCATTAATTATATCTTCATTACCGCTGTTCAGTTAAAACGAGAATGTATTTTTCTTTAACAATATCAACTTCACCTTCTGAATTTTTTTATGCATTTAAAGTTTGTGTATCATCTGCTCTCTTTACAAAATCTGTAATCTAACTGGCTATCAAGCAATCGTTCCTTAACATATACCTAAAAAAATTTATGAATAAAAATATTTTTCTTCTCTTTCACATTCCTCTATTGAAGAATAAAAACTTATTTTTTATCCAAGAAAACTGAATGTTTGTAACACAAAATACTCAATTGTCACTAATTAATTCAAGGTCAAATCGAAATAAAAATAGACTGCCTATCATCCCTCTCATGGCAAACTAACAAATTGCATTTATGACTAATTTTAGCAAAGTATTTCCCAGTGATTGTATTTTATGTGTATTGTGTATCCCTAGTATGAATTTACAAAAATTAATGAAAATGTTTTGTGTTATAGGAGTGTAAATTTCTTCTCTTTCACATTCCTCTATTGAAGAATAAAAACTTATTTTTTATCCAAGAAAACTGAATGTTTGTAACACAAAATACTCAATTGTCACTAATTAATTCAAGGTCAAATCGAAATAAAAATAGACTGCCTATCATCCCTCTCATGGCAAACTAACAAATTGCATTTATGACTAATTTTAGCAAAGTATTTCCCAGTGATTGTATTTTATGTGTATTGTGTATCCCTAGTATGAATTTACAAAAATTAATGAAAATGTTTTGTGTTACAGGAGTGTAAATGTAATTTTCTAAATGTGTTAAATAAAAATCGTGTTGTAGAAATACCGTGTTATATGAGTGTTCACAATTTTCAAATTGTGTTAGAATGAAACTGCATTGTAAGAAGTTGTGTTATAGGAGGGATACCTGTATCTGTGATTTAAAATACAATAAATCTAATTAATTATGATTTTTAATTATTATATTTTGAAATTCATATAATACAGTAAAGAGCAAAAAATTAAGTTACAAATACAAAAAAATAAGATATTTGAAAAAATTTTAAATGAAATTGAAATTTCATATGAGATTGTAAAGATTGAAAATATGATATATACACCTATCTAATATGGAATATCAGGTCTTTGCACCAAAATTAGTTTAGACTTTGTTGTTCTGGCAAAATGAATGATATTTAAATGAATGCATATCAGGTTGTTTGTTAATAAATTATGAGTGAACATGGATAGTAGCAGTCAGAAATTTGGAAAATGAAACAAGAGCAGAAATAATCAATAAAATTATTTATACAACATTCTAAATATATATAATAATAATAATAATAATAATAATTAGAATACAGATATAATATTAATCAAAGATAAGTAACATAAAACTAACAAAAGTATGATTAAAGTTAAGTGAAAAATAATTTTAATAGAGCGTATAAGTATTTTAATGTGAGATCCATAAACATAAGAATAAAGGCTGACAAATGAGGAGAGAAGAGTTAAAAAGAGAGTGAAAACTCTATAATAACTTAAAAATTTTGTTTCCCTGTTTTTCTTCTATTTTTTTTAAATTCTCTGATCTTATCAAATTGAAAAGAAGATGTAAATCTTCATTTGTCAAAGGAGATAATATCTCTTATATTGGATTAGAAAAGTATCCTTAATAAAGTTTTACTGATTATTTTGATCAGGACATTTTGACTTTTAACTTCTTTTTCTTCTGAGTGTTATTTATAATTTGTTTTTGACAAGTTGTAAAATTTCACTTTCTCAGTCAAAAAGGTCATTAAAACTAATGGTCATTAAAACTAGTGGCTTTTCCTGAACAGTTTTATTAGCTGTTTCAGTTTAAAGTAAAGTTATCATTCATTTAATGTTTAGTTAAAACAAGATTTTTAAGAAACTAAAATTATTATTATATTTAATCTTTGTAAATGTTCATTTAAAAGAGGTGTGTGATAAATTTCAATGCTGTAAAGCAGTTCATCATTCTATCATGTGATTTGTTTAAATCAGCATTTGATAATGATTATTTTTACAATTAAAATCATTTTAAATCTGATGATGATAAAAATTAACAGAAATGAATGTGCATATATGATATATTTAAATAATTGATAAAATAATATATTACAATATAAAGAAGTTAATTAGTTATTTCAAAGATAGATAGATCTGAAATGACAAAAGTTTACCAAATTTTTGGTTCTTAAAGATGATTCCAAAACAATTATTATTGTAAATTTATTGACAAATAAAATTTATTTGATTGATTGTTTCTATATGACACCTGTAAGCAGTCCAATATCTGATATTGTGGGAGAAAAGGCCTATTAAAAACACACAAATATACACACAAATTAATTAATACAATTATATATACACAAATTAATTAAAAGATTTCATTTTTTTCTAATTCAGTAATTAAATTTTAAAATGCCAAAATAATGATGTAAGAAAAATTATAATAACTGATCTTAATAATGAACATCGTCATTTCAGATTGCAATGCAGATGTCACAGCATCTTTTCATACTGACTATAAAATTGACAAAAAGTTTTGAAAGTATTAATAACATTCATGCGAATAGGTAGTCTTAAGTTGAATAAAGCTTCCAGAAGAAGGAATGAGAACAGCAATCTGTCTTACAAGAACATCTCATGCATGATCAATTGGATTTAGGTTAGGAGATTGATTGGCCAATCCATTCGATCAATTCCCTGTTCATCAAGATATTGGTTTACAAGATGATTCCTGTATAAGCAAGCATTATCATCCACTAATATAATCCTAGACACACTGCACCTACAAATAAAACATATGGTTCAATGATTTCACCTCTATGATGTGTTCATTAAAATTGCACTCAAAGATATGAAGATCTTTGCCACCATTACTCATTACACATTTTAGAGGTGGAGATCTCATACTAATAGATCTCCACCTCTAAAATGATCAATTTCTCTAATATTTACTATTGATATTATGCTGTCTCCAGATAAGTCCTTCCAGAATCAAATTGCAGATTAATCTAGACTCATCTAAGTGTAGTACTTTCAATGCTTGCTAGTATCCTAATTTCCAAATTTTGAGTTATATCATAAATACATAGATAGTCTCCATGATCTGGGGGCAATGTTTACACTAATCACAAGATCACAGTTGAGAAATTTATCTCCTACTTTATAAGCATCAGAGTTCAATTACTGGGTGAATTCAAGAAATTGAGACTATTCATTTATTTCTCTTTCTGCTTGATATCATTCTCTCTTATCAGGATCATTTTAAATACATTCTTTTTTAAATTGGGAACAAGCAAATATAGACTACTGATCATCTTGCATTAATTAAGGCTTAAGGTCAGTTTGTTTTGAAATTTTCTTTTTACCATTAGAAGAATATTAAGACAAAAACTGTTCAGAAAATGCTGAGAACGGAATATCTCTATGATATTTAACAGTTATTTTCAGGTAATGGTTACCTTGAGGTCTTATGTCATGAGGTGTTTAACAGGCTTCTAGTGATATCTCCTGTAACCTGAAACTGTTTCCATAGCCTTAATATCATTATTTTTGATATATTCAACTTTTTAACTATATCAGCTTGACTTAATCCCATCCCTCTCTACAATCATTAGCATATTATTGTAAGATATGGTTAAATGATGTCTCAGGAATTTTTCAGAATTATAAATAAAAATTTTGAAAATGAAAAATAATCAGATTTCTTAGTAGTTCAACTTTTATAGAAACTTGATATTTACATATTACCAAAGCAGATGACATTTTAAGTATTATTTACATATTTAATATGCTTTAAATATCTTACTTTATTTTAATATTTACCTCAATTTATTCTAATAAAATAAGGAAATATAATTTATTAATAAGGTATCTATGACTTCAAATATTGGAAGAGGTTATATGTTTGAAAAAATAATTTTTTTATTAAAAACAAGAATTATACAAAAATATATTCTTGAAATATTTTAAATAATAATTTAGATTATAAATACTGTAATGTAAAAACAATACAGTATACTTTTGAATTTTCAGATGCTGATTATCCAGTTTGTAGATTATTCATGCATGATTGTATTTAATTTTTTTCCTATGATTTTCTTGATTTATAAAATTATTTGTTACAAATATATATGTATAATATCTGAGATAGCATATTTAAATGGAAAATTTTAAATTTTTGAAAATGTCAGCAAAGAAAATCTTGACTGTAAAAATGATCAAGATCATCATAAATGATTTGTATGAATCAAAGTTTCAATATAAGAGTGATGTAGATATTGTTATCTCTATTGGAAGTCAATTCTGAGTGGCAGATATTAAAGAAATTAGTAAATGCACCAGTCACAGTATAGTATTGTTCTACATTGACACTATTAGAGATTTATATGAATTGTGGGACTTTGAATGCAATAATATAGCTGTGAAAAAATAATTCAAAATTTAAAAAAAATCTTGAGATTCTCAAAAAATAAATAAATAAATAAATTGCAGACTATTTAGATAAAATGATGTTATAACATAATATATAATATATATATGTTTTTTCTGTTTATAAGCTCCCAAGTTTGCAAGTTTTTTCAAATATGAATTACCAAAAAAATCAAAAATGTGATCAATAATTGTAAAAAATAAAAGGTAAACATTCATAATTAGGCATTTTAAATTACATACATAGCTATACAGTATAGCAGGCATATCAAAAAACAGCCCACAGGCCACATACAGCTATCAGAGTTCTTCAGTTTGATCCATTCAATTGCAGTGAAGTGAACAAAATGGATAAAATTTATAATTGTTTAGAATATTTTACATATTTTAACTATGATACATAATTCATAAATGTAATAATATAGTAAAACCTTGTTAATTTGAATAAAATTTACAAGGCTTACAATTATGAAATTTGCAACATTCATGTGCCAGCAATCATTTGCAATTAACCATAACTAATATTCATAAATTTATAAAATTTCATATCTCACTTATTTTATCAAAAAATTTCAAAACTTTTTGGATTGGTTTATTTTATATATCTATAATAAGGGAATTATTTTTTGTGTTTACTAATATTGAGACATATTTATTGAAAATATTTAGCTAAACATAATGCTATTCCCATCTGCAATTATTGTCATCCAATAAAATTATGAATATTCTTAGATAATCACACATCTGAAAAAAATAAAACATGCATAGTGAAATTTGGGCAATATTTAGAGCTACAATCATTTATAAAAATGTTATGAAAAAGATTTTAAATTGAATTATTGTAGTGTAATTGCTAAAAAATCTACATAAATATGAAAAACTCTAAAAATCATTTCTCTTATACAAAACAGCTATATTCTTAAATAATTTACTCTAAATAGTTTTCATCAAGTAATTATTTAGCCAATATAAAATACCTCAGACCAAAATAGATGGGAAAAATTTTCCCAGAAAATGATTTGCCAGAAATTGCAGCAGATGTGTCATACCCATTTATAATGTCAGAGAATTGTTTATAGTTGTATTTTTGAAAATGAAATAAAAATGAATGATTATGAAATAATGATGCCTATTTTAATAGAATTAATGCACATTTTCTTCTATTTTTATCATTTTTTTAATTTTAAATATTTTATATTTTTCCTATTTATTTAGAGATATAAGTCTAAGCAGTTTATTTGAATAGCAGTAAAAGTTTTTATATTTACATATGAAAAATTTATTTTAACTCAAAATTTTAATAAAATTAATTTATCTCAATATATTATTGAAATAATAAAAACAAATTGATCAACAAAAGCAAATTGAATAATAATGCAATACATCAGGACAGTCAAAAAATTGACAGTGGCTCCATGGAACCAAAGGTGAATTGTGAATGCTGGTGACCTATAAATATGTAAACACCACACACTATATAAATTTGTAATGTCTGTTTCATGAAAACTAAAAATTTGATTTGAAATCTTTATGCATTTTGTAAAACTCTCAAAAAAGTAACAATTTTGTCACTTATTATTTATGTCTAATATTTTCAATTTTCAAAATATTGTGAAAACAAAAATGCTAAAATTTTTTAATTCTCAACCTTGCATCTCTATTACTCAGGAAACATAAGAGCTATATCAAAATGATTTATTAATCTAAAAACTAGTTTCCTACTGGACAGTTTTGTCATTTACTGTTTATTTATCAATCATAGTTTAGAAGTTATTGAGAATGAAAATAACCAAGGCACAATGGAAAATGACCAAAATGTGAACTTTTTAGGTTTTTTTTTGAAAAAAAATGATATAAACATATTTTAAAATTTTTTTGCATATTTGTTGATGACATTATATACCTGACAGATTAAATATAAATTGTTTATGTTTTGTCTATTACTTTTGAAGTTATAACAACAGTTAGACATTTTACTTTGTGAAATTCTGAGTGCCACAGGTACTCCCAGCATAAACATTATTCACATCAAAATTTCAATCCTTTTGAAATAACTTTTTCATTAAAAATTTCTTAAAATTCAAAAATGCTTAAAAATATTTAGGAACCACTCTTATATTTAAGAAACTTGTTATATTATATAAGAAATATAAATACAGGAATTTGCTAAAGCAATGGCATAACAATTCTGATTACAATATTTATTTTGTTATGTGAGACTTATGTGTATTGATATTCATAGCACACATACACAATTAATTCAGACATAAATTTCATGTCCATGACATGAAATAGATGAAATTATATTTTAAAAAAAATCAAACTATAAGAAAATTCTTTTATGCTGACCAATCTGATTTACAGGTCAATAGGGCATGTAAATAAAAAATATAGAAAATCAACAAAAAATCACAAAAACTATTTGAAAATGAGCATAATAAACTATAGATCTTGTAGAAAATGAAAAATCTTTTAATAAAAATAAAGATTCAAAACACAAAGCCAAAAAAATAGATGAAAATCATTCTTTTCATGATATTTTTATATCCATTATCACGTGGTCTATAGTGTGTTATGACATCTTTAAATGCTACTGGCAGTATAAGGGCCAACTTAAGAAAAAACTTAATTTTATCTGTTTACTTATAGAATATACTTAATTTTTTCTAATTTTCTTCTCTTATAAAGCAGTTATTTTAATAAAATGTAAACAATTGAGAATATAACTAAATGTTTATTCATGGCCCTCTCAGTATGCATTCTTCATTAAATAGTACTCAGCATAATCTGAATTTGATACCTCTAAATACAGTATGACTGGGTTTATAGCAAAAATTCTGTCTGCTACATAATGAGGAACATCAAAATGGCAGCCAAGAAGTAGAATTAGCTCTCAAGTTTTATTGATATATTATTATAAATAACTTTTGTTCTCACATTGTACCTAAGCCAACAGTTCATCTGTATTAAAGCTCATCAACTTATATTTATTTTTCATTATTATTGATAGATATTTTAACATTTATAAAAAAATAATGATTTATCTATGTTATGATTTAGCTATGTTTTTATTTTTTCAGATAGATAAATCATTGTTTAAATCATAAAATATTGATTTTGTTGTGTTTTATTTTATTGTGATCAAACTGCATTACTGAGAATGGAATCCTGATTTTAACATTATGTCTATGGAAATTGATTCTTGGTTTACAATTTCTTACTTTATGAATACATTCCAGGAATAAATTAATTCATAAAGAAAAGAACTATCTATTTATAGTTAGAATAAGGTTTTATTTTATATACATGCATATATATTTGTAGAATGGCAATAAATAAAAAATTATGATTATTTATATTTTTCAATTATCTCTTATTTATAAATCTTCCTGTCATTAGATAATTGGGAATGAGAGTTTCAGATAATCAAGAATATACTGTAAATTGAACTAATATATACATTATTACATATAAATTTTATTTTTAAATTATATATTTAAGAACAAATATTGACAAATTGGATTGTGTAAAATAGAATTTACTATTATATTTAAAGATTTGGCAAGAATATCACAGAAGTAGAAAAGGTATATCAGCAATAATACCAGTAAGAAATTTTCATTATTATATTTATATTGTATAATATAGTATTAATATTTGCTGCTACCATTGTTAGATTTAGAATTTTCACTGAAGATTTTTAAATTTTTTTTTTATGATTATGTAAAAAATAAGTATATCATTAAATTTTTCCCAGTGGAAAAAAAAGATCTCAAACATAAGTGCACATATGATATTAATATGGAATAATTTATTCTTTTGGCAAATTCATTAAATTTTATTTATCTATAATAATATATTTCAATAATTTAGATTTATTTGTGGTGTCTGATATCTATGATCAAAAAATTATTCTAAATATCGTCGTCTGAAGAGTCAATTTACTAAAAAGTCTGTGGTGTAATAGTTATGGCATTGGGATGGTAACCCAAAGGTCCCTGGTTTGATCTTGAGCTGAGACAGATTTTTTCTTCAAATAAATTAATAAATAAATTCTAGTTTAATTATTAATTTATAGATGGCACCATTCGTTGATTTAATTATTAGTATATTTATTAATTATAAGATGGCACTAAAATTAGTATAAATTCTTTCAAATAATTAATATTTCCTTAAATTATATCAAGGGATTAATTTGGCAATATTTAGTTCAACTGAGGAATTTCCTTAAGTTTGGCTAAAAAGTATAAGCCACATTATTTCTTTTAATTATAAAAAAAAAATGTATTTTTATGAAGAAATTGTTAACAATTTGTGGAACAGCAGATGTGTCCAGATTGATGCAGATCTATGAACAATTGGTTGCCAGTCTGTAGCAAGTTGTCAGAAGCATAGCATTAATATTCCATAGCATATAAACTCCTATAGATTCTTCTCAACAAGAATCTGTAGGAATATGTGTACAGTGTAAACAAAATAGTAAAGGCTGTACACAAGGTATGATCCTTATCTTTGGAACATTTCCTTTTTCCACAGGCTCAATCAGTAAAATTATGTAGATACATAATTTTACTGATCTCACAGTTTTTAATAAAAGTTAATCATAATTTAAAATAGCATTTTATAATATGTAAAAATTCAAACATATTGCAAAAAAAAGCATTTTAAAAGTATTAGATACTTGGCATGATAGAACTATAAACAACATGGCAGGTGTCTGATAAAGAATATCAACTTTCATTTTAGAAATTGAACTATTGCTTATTTTTTGCTATTAACTTATTTTTTGTGCTATGAGCTATTAATATTTTAAATAATAGCCTAAAAAACAATGCAGTTAAATTTGTTTGCACATAGATTCGGGAAAAATATTCTTTGGTTGAGTTAGTATTATATCATGAACAAAGATGGCTGATATCACTGCAAGTGTAAACTTAAATGTGTGAAACTGAATAAAAGTAAAATATTAATTTTGAAATTAAGTAATATTTAAAATAGAAATAAACTGATAAGAATACTTTTTCACAAATTAGACTTTATTATCTATAATCAATCTTTCATTCATTATGAAGCTATCTAAGGATTTATAATAAAATTCCTTTAATCAATTAAAATACTTTTATTTAAAGCATAGATTTTTCAGTTCCAATCAATATGTTATAGCAAGGTATGCATATATATGAACAATAAGATTTTTTAAAATTTTATAAAAATTTTTATTATGTAATGATATTTATTTCAGAGATTCAGATATAATATGTCCTTACAATAATTTAATCAATCAATTAATTCATATCTTGCATATAAAATTTTTTGATTTTTTTAATTATTTGGCCTAAATATTTAATTATTTAACTCAGCGTTTTTTTTAAACTGTGAGTTATGCCCCACTAGGAGGTGTGCAAGAATTAACAAAAATATCATTTTTGATACAAACAAGCAAAAAATAAATTCAAATTAGTGTCGAAAAAGAAATGAATTAGCAAAAGGTTATAAATACAGTACATATTTCTATGTATCCTGAAACTTTCTGCTATAGCTATTTTATAAACAAAATATTGATCTCTTTTAGTGATTGAAAAAGAATTGCGAGTAGCGATATCTTCCATGACACCCAATTTGAGAGAATTTGTACTGAAAAATAAGTACATCTGTCGCATATATTATTATGATGTATTAAACATATATTCTATTTTTTGTTTTTGTAAGGTTTGTTTATTTGTATTAAAAATTATTACAGTGTAATAAATATATACTTTTTATGTATAAGAACTTTATTTATACAAAATATGGTATATTGTTTTGTAGTAATAAATTGTAAATAGAAAATGTTTATAAAATTAGACTATTATAAAAATGAGGGGGTGTACCAATTTTTTATGATAAAAGGGGGTGCAGACACAGAAAGTTTGGAAACCACTGATTTAATTTAATTATTTGAAAATAAATGTTTTATATTATAATACAATAATTAATACTTATAATTATGTATTTAAGGATGTTAACTATGAAAAAATTCATTTAACTTCATTGAAATTTCCCATGGTAAGTATGAATTTTATAAATGATTTTTAATTTAAAAATATCAGTTTTTGCAATATTAATGGAATTTTAATAGAATTCTCATAACAAATGGTGAAAAGATATTGCAAGTATACTATTAATGAATTTTCTTTTTATATCTCACATAATCTCCAATAAAATTAGTTTTAAATAAAAGTTTCATCATTTCCAAATAAAATGTCTAATTAAAATTAATTTTATCAGCAAGTATTTGAGATAATTCTATTGGAGATTGTTTTAATTAATCATTCAAATTCTTGCTGGGCTATGCTTATGCATATCAAAATTCAAGAATAGCAAAGAATACATAAACAATATATTTTAAAATAGGTATATAAGTACTAGTATATTGCAAAGATGTAACAATAAAAATAGTTACAATATATAAAATAAAGAATAATACATAAGTTTGTGAGGAAGTTAACTTGGACCTGTCCTATTTTTATTTTATTATGCACTCTATTATTTATTTATCGTTATTTTCCTATCTACTAACATATTATATTTTAGTTTAAAAGTTAACTTACTTCCCACGTTCTCCGCCTCCGTCGTTGGCAATCACGTGATACGGGATCGGCGCCCGTACCCGGAAGAGCTATCCCGGTTAATAATGTCTTATCTACATAATAATTGCCACTGAACTGATATGTGAAAATAAGAATGATCCGTATCAGTATTTTTGTTCGATATATAAATTAATTGTAAAGATAATGACATAAATGAAATACTCTGTAAACTAATAACTTTGAACTTGTTACGTATAAGTATGTAAATGAGCGAGTGCGGCGGTCACTCGAGAATCGTATAAAAAAGACGACGCAATCGACAAGCATTAGAGGTGCTGAATTTCCAGACGTGGAATTGGTGAAGTTGACAATTGAATTTCTTGTAGGGATCGACTATTGATTGAAGTTTGTATCGGAAGTGGAGGTATTAGAATTTAAGTAGTATTTAAGGTTTGTTTCTTGTGAAATTTTGATATTTGAATTGGATTAAATAAGTTTTGTGGTTTATTTCATTGTGCTTTATTAAAGTTTAAATAAAGCTTTTATTAACACTTTTGTAAGTGTTTTGAGTCTAATAAATTTATATTTTCTTATTATCTAACTTGTTTGAGAATTTCTTTAATTTATTAGTATAAGTTCTAACATCGTTTTTCTTTGTTGTTCGTTTTACTGTTAACACTTAATCGGTACTTTCAGTGTAAGTTCCGATATTTAGTTTCGTTTCGTCAGTTCGACGTTACTGTGTGTTAGATTATTTTGTAGTATTAAGTTAGAACTTAGTTAAAGACCTGAGCTCAGGCAGAACTCTGGAATTTGCAGAGTCGCTAACCGTTAGGCTTAGTTAGTATTGACAGTCGTAATAAACCGCGACTTTGCAAGTTAGCAAATGGTTGTGTGAGAAAGCAGAATCTGGATTCAATTCTGGGTCCCATACTTCCAGTTTATCAGGAATGGTTTGTCTTACTTTTTACCAATTATTTGCCAAAATTTCAATACTATAACTTTTGGCAAACAATTGAGAAAATTTGTCAGATTAAGTATACTGATCCTTGTTGAACCTCATTCTTCAAACTTCTTGTTAATCCCATTATAGGTATTGACCAGTCTGGGATGGGTTTAGTCTAAAAGTGTCTACCCCTATATATAATATATCCCAAGTGCAATATAGCAGCATAACATACATAGGATAACTAACTAAAACTAGCCTAAATCAGCATATAAAAAACATGCATTCACATAAAATAAATTAGAAAAAAATGAATGAAAATACATTGTGATAACATATTTTTATGTATTTTTTCATATCTCTGCATTAGCTTTATGTTTATATCACTAGATTTTTCTTTTACTTCAGAAAATCTCTTAAGTATGAAATTTTTCTCACAGTACAAAATATCATTGATTTAAACAAATTACTGTGGATACTTTAAAGGAAAATTATAAGATTAAATTTTCAGCATTAAATAACAATATCAATAAAAAATTTATCCTTATTTTATATTATTTCAAATGTTTTCAATTTCTACAAATGATTTTTGGGAAAATTCTAGATTTAAAATACAGAATGCACTTAAAGAATTTAACCAAACATAAATGACAAAACCAAAAAACACTGCTTAACTTACTACAGTTATAGTCCAGAAGAAGAGCACTTTTAGCAGTGGCGTTAACTAACAAATTTTATTAAAACAGTAAAAACGTTTTCAATGCTCAAGGCACTATCTTCAGTTATATCAAAAATTATTAACCAAACATATACCATAAGTAATCATAATCTGCATTTTACTAGGGTATTTACGCGATTCATTTGAATTGCGTAAATCCCTTAGTAAAATAAAGATAATGATTAGTTATCTGACTTGAGCGAAGTCTGTCTGCCCGGATTTGCCATAGAGGGCCCGTGGCTAGGTCTAGCCCGTCCAGGAGCGCTGGTGTTGGTGTAAGTCCGATAATATCTAAATTATATATATCCTGAAATTGAAAATCTGCCGGAGCCTTGGTAATCTAGCTGGTAAGGCATTGGGACGGTAACCCGAAGTCCCTGGTTCGATTCCAGGCCAAGTCAAATTTTTAATTTGGGAAATTAGTTAAAAATTAATAGTTCGATTATTAATTAACAGATGGTGCCACCTTCTTAGCCTAAATTTTAAATTAATAATTATTAATCCGACAGATGGTGGCATGTAGCGTAAATTTAAAATAATTATTAATTTGGCAGTTAATTCAAAAAATAAACCACTGAGGGAAGTTTGGCTAGTTTAGAATTATATACCATAAGTTTGTTTAAATTCTTTAAGTACAAATCAAATACTACAGCCAAACCTCCCATAGTGGAATAAGTCTGAATTAAATTTTCTAATGATTAATTTTTAAATCAAGGCTATGTTGCCACTATCTATTGAGTTAATAATTAATAAAATTTATAATTTTGAACTAAGGTGGCGTCATCTAGTAATTAATAATTATACTATAATTTTTAAATAAATTTTCCTGAAATAAAATTTTGCCACTGCACTGGAATCGAACTGGGATCTTTGGGATAGTGTCCCAGTGCCTTACCAGTTAGACCAGTGGTTCTTAACATTTTTTGAAGTCACAGAACACTTTTGATTGTAAAATAATTTATAGAACACTATATCACTAATCTGGTGGGATCATAAAACAAACAACAAAAATATGCATGAAATGTATTTTACTAAAAATTATACATGCACATTAAATAACAGTAAAAAAAAACATTAATTAAAAAAAAAAACATATTCTTAATAACTGTAAGTAACTCATTCAGGCATCGCATTACAAAATATGCATGAAATGTATTTTACTAAAAATTATACATGCACATTAAATAACAGTAAAAGAAAACATTAATTTAAAAAAAACATATTCTTAATAACTGTAAGTAACTCATTCAGGCATCGCATTACAATCAAGTTTAATGCAATGCCTGAGCTAATTGTCTTTTGCAGATTTGAACAATGTCAGATCTAATATATGATAAAGCTACCCTCATTTCTTCATTAATATTCCTAAGTCTTTCATGTTTTTTAGTTTTTATGTTCATTAATGTTGAAAAGCGTAGCTCACAAATATGATGTTGAAAACTAGCAAAATCTTAAGTGCTTTTGTGGGTAAGCCTGCTTAATAATTTATTTGAAAATGCAAGTTGAATCTTGTCTACGTTACAAAATGCATATTGCACAGTACATTAAGGTCATTCAAATAGGCCTCACTTTCATAATTTTGCAAAATACTTGTAACATGTTTGCAGAACATTAGTGTTCCAGGGAACACCAGTTAAGAACCACTGAGTTAGAATATGGCAGTCTTCAGCAGAATTGTACTTCAGGAAGCTTATATAACGATTACTATAGAGACTTTATTGACAAGGCTGAAACTAGTTCTCCTAGGTGGGCTATCTATGTACCCATGGGTCCTCTTGGCAAACCTGGTTAGACAGACTTGGCTCAAGTCAGATAATATACTCAAATACATACTAATTAGGTGAATTGCCCTCAAATCAAAGATCTGGTTCAATTCTGGTGCAGTGGAAAAAGTTTTTTTTGGGAAAATTAATTTAAAAATTATAGTATAATTATTAATTACTTGATGGTGCCATCTTAGTTTAAAATTCTAAATTTAATTAATTATTAGCTCAATAGATGGTGGCACCATAGCCTTGATTTAAAAATTAATCATTAGAAAATTTAATTCAGACTTATTCCACTAGGGGAAGTTTCATTGTAGTCTTTGATTTGATTTGAGGGTAATTTCCCTAATTACTGTGTATTTGAAAATATCTTTAAGTACCTCCTCTATTCTGTATTTTTCCTGAAGATAGTTTGTGAAAACCAAAAATGTTTGAAATAACATAAAATAAAAGTAATATTTTTATTGATACTGCTATTTAGTACTGAAAATTTAATCTTGTAATTTTCCTTCAAAGTAAAAGAAACAATTTAGGCAATTGTAGATCTTTATAATTTTACTGTGGATAATTTATTACTGATGAAATAGTTTCTTTACAAAACATTGGACTATACAAAATATAGCTGTATTCACTCTTTATTAATCTCTACGAACTTGTAAACCTACAAAACGTGACAATATAAAACCCCAAAAAAAATTTTTTGTTTTCATTTAAAAATCGTGTAAATTGAGTGCTGTGCAAATCGAGGGGTAGGTGTATATATCTATTTCAAAGCATTTATGTTAATTAGATTATTGTTGTTTTTTTCCTCCTAATTATCTCCATACTCTGTTACTAATGCTTGCTTAGAATAAATTGTATACAAAACGTGACAATATAAAACCCCAAAAAAAATTTTTTGTTTTCATTTAAAAATCGTGTGAATTGAGTGCTGTGCAAATCGAGGGGTAGGTGTATATATCTATCTCAAAGCATTTATGTTAATTAGATTATTATTGTTTTTTTCCTCCTAATTATCTCCATACTCTGTTACTAATGCTTGTTTAGAATAAATTGTATTTTTTTATTATAGTGAAACCCCGATTTTGAAACTTTTCGGGGACCGGCCCGAAAAGTCGAACGAGCCGGGAAAACGCACGAAACGGGAAACTGATGACGTCATAATAAAAAAAAGTTCGTTGAAATGTTACAAAAAATACTGTACATTATTAAATACTGTAATAGAATGCAAAAATAATATTAATTGTTTAAACTTTACGTCAGATAAATAATAGTGCACGTTATATATCGAGAAGCACGGAGTATTTTTAA
>AYEL01083305.1:0-33681 GCA_000484575.1 Olivierus martensii | reverse complement strand
TTTTTTTTTTCGTATCCCTTGACTATATCCGGTAATTTTTTCTTCCAATCGTCAACAGTAGCAGAGTCTACACTTGCAGATTCTCCTGACATCAATCGGTAAACTAAATTGTTGCGCTTTTTAAAACGATCGATCCAACCATTTGATGCCTTAAATTCATTTAAATTAAGTTTCTCTGCAATTTCTAAGGCCTTCTCTCTTAAAATTGTTCCATTTATCGGTACATTTGAAGCACGTGCTTGATGAAAAAATTTTAGCAAAATTGATTCAAGTTCATCATAAGGTGATCCCTTTAGAGTTTTTCTCTTTTTGGCTGCATTACCAAGTTCTTCACTTTTACTTCGAAGAGAGTCTTTATTTTTTAAAATTGTCTTTAGTGTTGAAACAGGCAATCCAAGTTTTTTGGAAAGTTCAAGTTTTGTTCCTTTAAAATTTTCTGCTTCCTCCAATATTGATGTTTTTTCTGCCAATGAATAAAAATTTCTTTTCTTAAAACTCATTTTTTACCAATAAGTAAGTCAGTCGTACACGTAAGAGAGAACAACTCAAATGAATGTACTGAACCGTTGATTGCTAAAATTTGCTTGTGGATTAGTCCAAACAGGAAAGGGAGAGTCAGAATAAATGTTAAACAGATGCGTGGGAATACTGTAAGTTGCGGTTTCACATCGTATAGTACAGTTTAGTAAGAATACTGTTCTTTCAATCATTCACAAAACCGAATTTCTTTTTTTACAACATCGAAACTAACCAGGTGGCATTCATAATTACAGTATACATTTTTAATTTTCTTATTTTAATGGATGATGAAATTTTAAATACGATTGTCGTTCCCTCGTTCCTACTTTATTTAGGCTATCTCCGAAATTACAAGTTAAGTTTTCTCATATTGCTGTCAAAAGTAAATTTACAGTTCTATTTCGAATACTGTTTATAAATAATTAATTTTTAACTACAAAACAAAAGTGAAAAACCAAAAATGGAATGACATTTCCGTAAAATTTTTGGATGTAGGAAGCGGGAAAAGTTATATAATTAAAACGTAGGAAGAGGGAAAGTTTTACATTGCAAGTATAGGAAAATGTTCGGACTTCCGAAAATAGACGTTTAAAGCGGGAAAGTCGTACGATATGGGAACGCACGAGCGGGGTTTCACTGTATTACAGTTCATTACATTTATACAATTCATTAAATCCAAAATTTGTAAAGAGAATGTCATAAATTGAGGAATGCTTGGATATGCAAATAATAAAATATGGAAAGATAATTAGCCAAGAGATGATGCATACACTTCCTGAATATTCTTAATGAGGAACTATATATTCTTGAAAGAGATCAAACATTTTTACAATTGATTATGTTCTCTATGTTGTTTTTATAAATAATTCTCTACAATATAATTGTTTTGATCATTCTCGTCAATAATAGTTTAGGGTTTCAATTTACCTTTACATATTGTTATTATGATCTTCTAAGCATTGTTGTAATTGTGTAACCTTTGTATAAAAAGGAGTACAACAGAATCATTAACCTCTTTTAGGTGAAGAACAGAAATTATCCACTGTCTTGCTTATGTCTCATAAGAGGCAATTAAAGGATGCCTTCTGTTTTCTGTTAATGACTTTCCACACTTCTGGCATCTTTTCCCCCCTACTTTTCTATAAAGTCAGTCTCTACTTATGCATTGTTGAAGTTATGCAGTTTTTAAAAACTAAATGCCATCTATTGTCTGATTAATAAACTAATTTATTTTTTCCTTCAAACTACAAAGATAACAGAAAAATATAAAATTATGGATAGTCAATAAAAAACAGCTCAAAAAGAACAACAGTTACCTTGGAAGTAAATTACACTGCTCATTTACATATAAAAATGTTTCAGTTGTCATTCACCATTAAAAAATATTCCATATTTACCCATTATTCAACTTGTTCAGAAATCTTCAGAACCAGTTAACCATATAAGTAGAGGATTGATTATATTATTCTCATTTCATCCTTCAAAAGATTAAATCTCTGAGTAGACATAATATGTATAATAGTAGTATTGATTATTTTATTTAGAATCTGCTTGTATATTCATTAAATTTTTTTTTAATTTTTTATGCTAGCAAATACCGTTTTTTTTTTATATATATATATTAAAAAAAAAATCTAAAAATTTAAATTTTGATTTTCATAAAACAGTAATATTGTATTTATCACAATATAATATTATTTTCTAAAGATACTGTATAAAATGTTATTGATAAAGGATTCATTAAATTTTTTTTTAATTTTTTATGCTAGCAAATACCGTTTTTTTTTTTTATATATATATAACAAATTAATATCTAATTATAAATTAAGCTTAAAAAACGTTTATTAAATTTTCATTATTTTTTTAATCAAATAATATAATACATAGCTTATAACTAGGAGAAGAGGATGCAGAATTAACTTTGAAATATATCATATTTAAACTTAACTATAATCTGTATACTTAGAGTTTTTCCTTCATTTTCAACTAGTTAGTACTTATTGAAAGTCTTGTCAGTGATGGAAGAGTACAGTAAGTTTTGTTTTCTTGGTTTGGATTGTTTCTGGTTTATGATGTAGAGGTTAATTTGATTTTGGGTCATGGAAAAATCAATTCATCATCAAGAAATTTACAATGTTTATCAATATCTTAAAATATTTGATTATATTATATTGATTATAGTTTTCATAGAAATTAAAACTAAAATATTATTTTAAATTTATTTAAAATAATAATGAAAATATTTATATAATATTTGAATAAAAGTAAATCAATTGATTATCAGACTTTTAAAAATAATTATTTTTATTATATAATAAATATTTAAAAAGTGTAGTCTGATCAAAATAGGATGATGAGTAACTGTTTAAATGCATAAAAATAACATGTGAAAATAGAAACTTTATTATAAGGATTAAATGAAGGCATTAAAGGTGATTTGATTCCATTCTAGTTCTTATGATTATGAAAAAAATTTATATTTCTGGACAAATTAAAATTTTTTACAAAGAATTTCCATGATGGCTCAAATTCTACAAATTATTCTTATTTCAATAGATAATTAACACCTACTAATTCTACTGTTCATACTAATTGAATGGTCATTCTGTTTTGTTTGGAACTTTCTGTTAATTCATAGTACACATCATTAAAATAGGAAGAAGTAAGTAATATTTCATTTTCATCATTATTGGTTTAAATACTTTGATATCATGTGATGATTTTTCTAGGGGAAAACTCTTTTTATACAGTTATAGAATATTAACAAAATAATTTAAACAAGCAAAATAACTCCGAGTGTAATATTTTGGAATTAAACTTTTATTTTAATAAAAATTTATTAATTTATGCTACAGTGCCACAATCTATTGGATTAATAATGATTTTAATTTAGGTTAAGATGGCATTTTCTGTTAATTAAAAATTTAAATTTAATTTTTGACAAAATTCTCAAAATAGTAATTTGCCTTGGTCAGGTGTTGAACTGGGAACTTTGGGTTATTGTTCTGATAACTTAATATTCTCTAGTTAAGTTGAAGTATGATATGTTATCTGATATGTATATCATACTTCAACTTACTGCCCAAATTTACTGTGGGAGTTTGTAGCTACCTAATTAGCCTAATAAAAAGTGTTAGTATTGACTTAGTCCAATGAATGTACTAAATTAATTAGTATATAAAAGCTTATTATAATAGAAATCAGACAATTCTTTTGGTAGTTTAACTTAGTAGACCTCAAATATTTTTAATCATGCATTCTTTTATCAGTAAAGAAAGGTATGCACTCTTTTTATCAATAAATAATAATAGCATGCATCCCAGACATGTATCATTACAAGCATTATCTTGAAAATTTCTTAAGATGCATTTACACTAGGCAAGCACAAGTGAAATGCATGAGGAAAATGAACAAATTCAGTATAGTGTAAACAGTGATGGAGCTTGAATGAAATTATATTTAGAGATGACAGGTCACTGATGAATGAATATCACAAACCATCGAAGGAAATGTGAACAGTCAAGTTTATGCTCAAGTGTGAACTATCATTTGTGACTATTTCATCCTGCTTATTAGGAATTGTTATTTCATCCTGTTTGCCAGTGAGTAAATAAATATTACAGATATTTATTAGTGTTATTATTAATATATTATAAATGTTGTTATTAAGGTTCTGATTGTTTTTTAATTTAGTAGGATGGATAGTAATATGGAAACTATATTGTGTGTAATGAAATAGATTTTGCAAAAAAATTTTTTAAATATTCCCTGTTCCTGACAAAAATAAAGTAGTGTTAATTAGAAAATTCTTATTATTGGTAAAAAGTATTTGAAATAGTAAGGTCAGCCACTATCTTCTTTTTCCCAGGTGCTTATAACAATAATAAAATTGTTTAATTTACATTCTCAGTGATAATTAATAACAATAATACCTGACAAGTCACTGATGAATGAATACCTTTGTAGATGGTGTAAACACTTCATTCATGAGCATTCATTAGATTGTGCTTGTTCACTAATGCTAACTTAATGTAAATAAATCTTTACACTGAGATGCAAGCATCATATTTTGGAGACCACTAGTCTAAGGTATCAGGACAGTAACGAAAGTTCTCAGTTCAACTCTAGGCCAAAGCAAATTTTTATTTTAGAAATTTGGTCAAAAATAAACTACAATTATTAATTAACACAGATTGTAGCACTGTAATATAAATTAATAAATAATTATTAAAATACAGTTTAATTCCAAAATATTACCCTAGTGAATTTGGCTTGTTTAGATTATTTAATTACTTAAAATTGAGTTATTTTAGAGAAAACTGTAAATTTGGTTGATTAAAATATTTATTGTTATTATTATTATTTTTTTTTTTTAAGTTTCTTTATCCAATACCAAGAGAACAAGGTTATGAATTTGTAGTCAGTCAGTTTCTAAATCATGAATGTCATTTTACTCTATTAATTAATTTTCAGGTGATGTGTTGATTCTTAACATTATCATTAATAAATTAAATAATTTACTTATGATATATTCATTAATAATTTACATAGACTTATAAAGAAAATGCTCCAGAATGTCTTAGAATAACATACTATCCTGAGCTTCAGAAAGAAAAAGGTAAAATATTTAAATAATATGAATAGAGTCAATAATCTAAGAAAGTTCACTATAACCAATAATTTTCTCTATTGTTTATTAAAATTGAATTTAATTGAAATGCATAAATGGTTTTATACATATATATCAGGCATTTATTTTTATTAAACTGTTTTCCATGTGAAAGTCATTGATATCTGTAGTTATCATATTCTTCAATTATTCTGTGACATGACAACCTATAGCCATGATATCATTTTGTGGCACTAATTGTTTTTGAGAAAGCAATGTATTATTAAAAAGAAAAAAATAGCAATTAATTTCTGATTTTGAAAAGATGATATTTTCTAAGAAAAACAGTAATCAGATGATCATATGGCAAAGCAATTGCTACCATTTTAAGGAACCAGATTCATTTCAGAATCCACATTTTAAGTAGTTCAAGCCCAGACACAAAAGAGCCCAAGTCTGCATCCAGCCTGATAACTAAAACTAACTTAATAAGCACATAAATTATGTAGATGTTATAAGTGATGAAATTAGGGGAAAAAATGCTCTTATTAGCTTTAACTCTTCATTATTTTAATTAAAATAGATTATTATTTTTTTTTATATATTTTAAATCATTTAATAATTTGATATATAATTCTAGGAATTGTTCTTATGCATGGAGAATTTGATGATCAAATGTTGGTAAGTTAATCCTTTTTTACAACTATACATTTAATAATTATTTAAAAAATGTATATATATTTTAGATCTTATATCTACTAAATGTTAAATAATTTATTCAACTTGATGATTTAAATTTTGTTTTAAAAACTCTTACGTATAAAAAAATCATACCTGACAATTTATTAATCATTGATAAAATCCTAAAACATTTTCCTGCAAACTTTAATTTACAAATTTATATTATTAATAATTATATGATATATGCATATAAACTGAAAACTGTTTAGAAAATATATACATAACTTCTTAATAGTTTTGAGATTTTTAAATGTTATTTAATGTAGTTTCATTTTGTTATAGTTGAAAAATAAAATTCTGTCAAACATTCAATAAAATAATTTCTAAAAATATTAATTTGGTAGAAATTAAGAAAAGACTTTATTCATAGAGAACATTTTTTCTTAAATTAACTGTCATTATACTTCTATAGTTTAGATCAGCCTTCTCAAACTTTTCTCATTCATGACCCCATTTATCATTACGAGATTTTTCGCAACCCCAGGTATTTAAATATGAAATAAAACATACAGGTATATAAATCATTTACACACTTAATTAAAATGAACACAATCAAAATAAAATTACAAGTACATAAATCATTTACACACTTATTAAGATGAACACAATCAAACAACTACACTGAAAATTCATAAACAAGTACATAAATCATTTACACACTTATTAAGATGAACACAATCAGCAAACAAGTACATAAATCATTTACACACTTATTAAGATGAACACAATCAACCGACTACACTGAAAATTTGTATGTTGTCATATGTTAAATATTAGACGTTTGTGAAATTACATATCAACTGAAATTCGAGTGTGTGAATTTAATTTTTGCGACCCCAGCATTTTGCTTCGCGATCCGATTTAGTTATAGTTATTTATAGTTAGTTATAGTTTGAGTTAGATATTGTTTAGTTATAGTTTGAGAAATGCTGGTTTAGATTATAATACAATTTAATCTGAGAACACAGGATGAATATCTGTTTATATTCAACTTTAAAATTATAGTTCATGTAATCTATTTAATATAAATATAAAATAAATAACAAAATAGTATAAATTAATAAAACAGTAAATGGATTTTGATATTTATTAGAAAATTAAATCAGAAAAATATATATAATTTCTATAGTTTCATTCCTTTTTAACTGCTTTCAACTTATTACTTAATTAGATCAATGAACAGCACTCTACACAATAGAGTGCTGTTCATTGATCCAATTATATAATTTCTGGCAATTAATTAGAAATAAAATTATTTTCTATTTCTGTTGGAAGGATTAAAGTTAAAAATTTGTGTATAAGTCTCAATATAAAATCTTTTTTGTACATGGACAATTTATATCATGAAATCGAAGTTTTTTGGAAATTATTTATATCACAGGATCAAGAGGAGAAATAATTCCAAAGAGAGATGGTCATTAATAAGAGGAGACAAGTTTTACATATTATTTATTCCAAGAGTTGTTGGGAAAATAATTTATGCTCTATTCATACAAAATATATTATAAGTAACTCTACAATAGTCCAATTTGCCCGTGCTATATCTGGCCTTCCTAAACCTAGAAATAACTTTTTGAATCTTATTCTTAACCCTGAAAAAAAAATAACCGCAGACCGCGCATCGAATCCGTGGCCCATTCCGGAAGTCAGCACCAATGGACAGCGTGCTACCGACTTTGCTACTCCAGCACCGACGGACAGCTCTCTACCGACTCGGCTACTTGGCGTTCTGACGTATTCGCACATTTTTTTATCATATAACAGCTATGAAAACTTTGAATCCATTTTTTTCGGAATTGGCTGAATAGTGCACGCGTAATATTTTATCATATTAACACATATGAAGGGTAAACTACCACCACACAAAGTTTATTTTATCATATTAACACATGAAGGGTAAACTACCACCACACAAAGTTTGATTCCAAAGTTCATTTCCCAGACTGCGCTCTCTCCTTGTTAGTATAAATAGGGAATTTGTTAGTTATAAATACAAACATATTTACTATTTTGTTAGTGCTAATTTTTTCCACTAGGACACCTTATGTAATCTCATTCACATTTTTAACCTTTATACCCAATCACTAACCGATAATGTAAATAATAGTTCTCTTCTGTTGCCTGCCTTTGTGTGGTACGTTCATTACTTTTAGATTCAGTACTGTCCACTGCAGATCATCAAGAACCAGATCATTTCCATCATTTATTGCGTACCGAGCAAATAAGGATACTGTACAGTGAGCTGTGTGTACAGAAAACTCAAAATAGAGGACCAGATGAGCATGTTTTCTATATAATACTGTACATATATGGTATGTGTATTATACTGTAAAATATACAGTTTTTTAGAAATGTTAAGTTTGGATGTTAGTTTGTTAAGTTTGGATGCTAAATATAAATATACTGTATTTTACTAAATTTAATAAATTCGGAGTTCATTTTCAGTTCTATATTACACGTGTTTTCGATAAACCACCAACCCTGATTGCTGCCAAAATCGTCCCCAAATAAATAGTGGCATCTTATTGGGGTTTGACTGTATATAAGTGAATAAACATGATATTAACAATAAAAAATAGTAACTGTATTAATTGAAGGATAATACCTACTTCTATACAGAAGATAATGAGCTGCTGTTTACATTATTTTATGTAAGTTGCTTTTAGAACCTGCTATAGATATGCCATTTTTTTAAAATCTATTGTTGTGTTATGCAAATCATTATTGATAATTTTGACTTCATTCTTGCATCATATATGATTGTAAACTTGCCTAGAGCAGTTTTACATGTGTAGTTGGCAACATCCTGTTTATGTTCTTGTATATGTTTATGCAAGAAGTATTTTATCTGCCCAATATAGCAATGCATAATATTAGAATGCATATCTTTAATGTAAATGGAATATACTCCTTTATAGTGATAGGTACCATGTTTCTGCTTATCATTACATCATTATTTTAAATTATTTTCCAATTTATTAAATCCAATTATTTGTATTATTTTTAGCATTTATGATTAATATGAAATTTAAACTAATTTTGTAACTATATTTAAAACTAATTAATTAAAAGAGTAGGTTTTTCAACATAAAATATAATTTTCTATTTAAGTTTTAATTAATAATGTTATGCATAGGGTTATAAAGGAAGAAAAACTTTTATATGTGCTCAAGGCCCATTAGAAAGAACAGTGTTTGATTTTTGGAGAATGATTTGGGAACACAAAGTTTGTGTTATTGTTATGCTAACAGGTATTGAGGAACATGGAAAGGTATGGTTATTTTAATTTCATATTCAAATTATGAATAATATTTTTGCAGCTTTATTCAATTCTTAATTCATATATAATAGAAAATAAATATTACAAACTATACTTTTAATTGGAATTTAAAAGTATAGTTTGTAGTTTTTATTAGTCAGTTTAATCTAAACAATTTACTATTTGATATTTTTGCACTTTAATGAAATTAATAAATAACATCCAAAGATGCAATTTTAAATATAATAGAACCAGTATTTGATGCTTACATATAAACTGAAATTCAAGTATTTGAATTTAATTTTTGCGATCCCAGCATTTCACTTTGCAATCCCATTTGGAGTCACGACCCATAGTTTGAGAAACGCTGGTCTAAAGTATCAAAATAGTTCATCGTAAGTAAAATCAAAACTTCGAAATCGTACGCTAATGTCTAGAAATCATGTTGCACATGTTATCCTAACGGTGTATGACATCATCATTAAGATGAGCTACTCATTTTAAAATACGATGAAAAGCACAGATATTATCTGTAATCAAAAGTTTGAATAACTCAATTCAACTCAACTATAGGGAAAACGAAATTTCGAACGGTCTCTTGGGAGCCATGTGATGTAGACATATTCTAATAAAATTTTTATTGGGATAACTTAATATGAAATTTTTTAGAAAAGAAAACAGTTATTCAATAACAAAAATAAAAAGAAAATATTTTTATGTAAATTATAAAAATTTATTACTACTCGTTCGTTAACTTGATATTTTCTGAAGCTACATCATCCTAACGATAATATCATACACCAACATCAATCTCGCTTCGGAGTAAAATTTTACTTTACCTGTTGCGATCAAGTGCGTCGCGCTGCCGAATCCAACCTGCATTGATATAAGTGCATCAGATAGGCAACGCTGCGCTGCCTGATGTGCCGCGACACAGAAATTCTCGACAATAATTCAAGAATCTTATGTAGGTGCACTGCATTGGATCGTTTTAGCTGGATTATTGTCAAGAATTTCTGTGTCGTGGCACATCAGGCATCGCCTATCTGATGCACTTATATAAATGCAGGCTGGAGTCAGCAGCGCGACGCGCTCGATCACTTCAGGTAAAATAAAATTTTACTTTTTAAATTGATTTATTGATGTCTATATTATAATAATTTATTTTATATGTTTATATTTAAAGTTTCAATAAAATATTTATTTTGACAAATGGCATTAATATATCGGTAACTAAAAATCAAAGATCACGTAATTTACTGTTTTCAAATTTTTATCAAATTTTAAGTGCTAAAGTCGGGGGTAGGCTTATACACGGGTTACACAGTTTTACCGATTTTCGAATTCCGAAGTCAAGCGGTCGGCTTATACACGAGTATATAAGGTAAATATTATTAATTTTTGTGCTAAAATGAATGTTAAAATGCCCATGGTGTTTGCATTTTATAAAATAAAAATTAATTTTATTGGAATTTATTTATTTTTCATTTATTTGGTATGTCCATTTATATCAGAATTTACTATATGTTATTGAGCATCAACCTATATTATATTAATAATTTTAAAATAAAGTCCTATTTAGACTACTAATTTAATCAATCATAAAAAGGCCATTCCACATTTCCGTAGAGAAACAATCGGTTTTAATGGACTTAGTTTACATATTCAAGACAGTAAATCAAACATAGTTATGCATTATTTCCCAAAAAATTGATGAAGGCACTATAATTGAAAAATGTAAAAAAATCATTAAAATATTGTTATAACTGGTGGCATTTGATAATGAATCATAACACAATAATAATAAGCCTAGTACTTGTTAATGCTGCTATTAAAAAGTTTCTGTTAAACTGTTTTTAAAATAATAATTCAGAACTTCAAAACATTACTTTGTTTCTTAGAATTTCAGCAAAAGCTTTTATATATATCACTTTCAATTCACTCTCTTTAGTGTTTATAAACTCTGAAGGCAATTCTTGTATAAAATGTATATTAGTTACTTTTATGTAAAAGAAACTTATGCTGATTGTATTTCACAAAGTTACATTAATCATAGGCAAATGAAACAGTATTATTTCATAAGAAAATGAATATCTCAGCTGAAAATAATATAAAACTAAATTAACTGATTACTATTATCTATCAACTCTTATTATTCATAACAAAGAGACATTTTGTTAATTTAATTCATTTATTTATCATTTATATTTTTATATTATTTATTTATATATAACTCATATCACTTTTAATAATGACAAGTAGAAATAACTAAGTAACTGGTGGCATTTGTGAAATAAGAATTATGTTTGTTATAACATATGCTTTAGATAAAATAAAAATGAATATTATCAGATGTTTTCCTTGATAAGTTAAATATTGCAGGAAGTACTATTTTAGAAAGAACAAACTGGAAAACAAAAGGAGGATTGTTGAAAATTGTGACTGTTTTCCTTGATGCATTCATCAATATCAAAATATAAATGTCAATCAAACACAAGTGAGTTGCTTGGAAACTGTTTTGGAGCCAGTGATACTTAAGAATATAATTTCCACAACACCATACATGAAGAGAAACCAGAAATTGATGTAAAGAAAATAGTGCATTACATAAACAATGTGTTATTTGCCATAATGGTAAGAAGTAACTATTGTTTCCAGGATTGTGAAATCTGTATACCAATCTTCCAATACTTCTGTTAAAGTTTTAAATCTTTGATTCATAAAAGCTCAATATACATAATGGTAAATCTACTAAAATGGTAAATGTACCATAAGATATTTCATCAATAAGATGTGAATTATCAGATTACTTTTTATACCAGAGTTTTTTCAATTGGTATAAGTTAGTATATAGACTGGTTAATAAGGGTCAAATTCTATCAACATCATATAAATATTGCTGATAGTAAATAATATTGTCGGGGTACCAATGATCAGTAACAAACAACAAATCATTTCATCATGATTTTCATTAGCAATGTTTATTAACAGTGAATTATTGACTAACACTGCAATTATTATTCATATTTCTGGTAAAATTCCTTATTGGCCAAGTAAAAACACATAATAAAAATGACACTGTAACATCAAAATACACAATCCAAGATGGCTATTGTTGGAAGTAAATGATGTTAGCCTGATAATTCAAAATAATTTTATATGGTGCATTTTCCAAAATATATGTTGTTACTAAAGATGAGATTACTGTATTTATTATAGATATCTTCCTTAGCATATATAAAAAATGCAAATCTATGATTCATTTGTGTAAAGATTCATGCCAAATATAACCATATATTTTGGAAAATGCCATAGTCCCATTTGAAAAATTAATGATCATCACATAAAAAAATTAATTATGATCACATAAAATAATTTGCATCACTTCCTACTCTCCTCTCTATCTAACTTTTTCTATGTATTGCATTGTGATATTTCAATGCCATGAGTTTAGAGTTTTGCCAGAGATCTTATTTATACCAATAGTAATTGAATTTTGAAATTATAAGAGAAATTATTGATTTATTACAATGAATGCCCTATTTCTCTAATACTTGAAAGTTGGCTTATACATTGAGTTTCACATTTTACTGATTCTCAAACTCTGAAGTAGGAGTTGATTTATATATGCATATATACTATATCAGTTCTCAATCGCTGTGCTGCGAAACCTTTGAAGGTGTGCCGCGAAAAATTAAGAATGAATTGTATTTATGTATGAATCATATACATTAATAGTGAAACGTGGTTGGTTGGATATCCCTTTTGCAGTCGAACCACTGTACCGATTCCTATAAATAGGGTATTGTTAGAAAAATCTAACTGTTGCATTCCTGCGACAGCCAAAACTTTTTGTCGTTATTCAGAATTTAAAAATGAAGAAATAAAAATTAAATTAAAATTATAGTTTCTCTAAAAAGACAAAATCCACAGGTGGCACTATAACTTAATAAGGGCTGCCATTTAATGATCCCATGTACCAGTATAACTGTAATCTGAATGTAATAAAAAGGAATAAATACAATAATATGTTAATAAAAATTCGTGTTAAATCTAACCCTACACGACGCTCTTCCGATCTAAATCTAAATTATTATTTAAAATGTTAAAAAAATTTGTTGTTAAATATATTAAATAATAATTTAGATTTAGTTAATAAAAATTTATTGTTAAATCTAAATTATTATTTAAAATATTTAGATAATAAAAATTTGTTGTTAAATCTAAATTATTATTTAAAATATTTAGGCGGCTGCCAAATTTTAAAATATTAAAATGTGTTCCTCAACAGAAAAAAGGTTGAGAATTAAAATATTAAAATGTGTTCCTCAACAGAAAAAAGGTTGAGAACCACTGTACTATATATATATAAATTTGAACTATAATTATATTTTTCCATTCTATTGGAATATCCTAACTCTAACCAATGTGTCTTTAGATAAGTGAATTACAATATTTTATCTTTATTAATTTTATTAAAACAACTATTATAATAAAATCCATAATTAATACTGTAAGTTTGAATTTTTAACAAAGAATTTAAAATGTTATACTAACTTTCTGAAAATTATATTTATTTTTGCAAATAATTTAGCAGAAGTAATTTTTTTTTTGAGAATTACAGAAATTTAAGACATCAGACTTCTAATGTCTATGAATAAAAGTAATTCTAAATTCATTATATTAATGTCTGAAGAATCAATCTGCCAGGTGATCTCGGTGGATAGTGGTTATGACATTGGGACAGTAACTCAAAAATTCCTGTTCAATCTGGATCAAGATTGATTTTTTTTCTTTGGATAAATTAATTAAAAATTCTAATTTAATTATTAATTCATAGATGTTGCTACTCTTTGTTTAATCATTAGTTAAAGTTTTAAAGTTTTAATCATTAGTATAAATTATTTCCAATTAAAATTCAATTAAATTATCAAGGGATTAATTTGGCTGTTTAGGTTCTATTTGTAAAGTAAAATATTCAAAATCTGTACTTTTTGTGGAAAAGTTGTTCAAATTATATAATGTATACTAGATGGTCTACAAATTCAACATTTACAAAGATCTCAAACACAGTTGGTTTTTTCAGTTATTTTTTACAGATATGATCCAAGAAATAATACGGAACAAATGTTTTTGGCATTGATCAAATGACGAATAAAAATTTGAAGAGAGAGCCAATTTGGAATGATTGGAAAAATATGACAATTACTGAAATGAAAGCATTTTTGAGAGTGGATATCAATCCAATTTCAGGATTATTTTATAGAAGACTGGCAGGATAAATGCTTTTCTTCAAAGTAATATTCAATAGAAAAAGATTTTTTTCAGCTTTTCTGGGCACTACATTTTTGATCTTTGCAACATCACATCAACTGAGTCAAATTTATAAAGATGAGAAACATGGTCAATTACATCAAAAGAAAATGTAGACAAAATTTTATTTGATACAAATACAATTGGTACCTGGTTAATGATGGCATCAGATAATGTACTTGGTTAATGACGAGTGGCTGTAAGAAAAAATCTCTTAGTTAACGATGTTCGGTTAATGACTCCTGATTATGTAAACTTCCGACAAAATAGAGCTCTATAAAACAGCTTGTCATCGCATCAAGTGATTTGTTAGCTCAGTTGTTAATTGTTTTTTTTTTTATCACAATCAGTTCAAATCTGACAATATCATTATTAAAATTGATAAAATTATAACCATATAAAAATATTTAAAATTGTAAATGATAATTAACATATAGTAATGAAAACAAATTATTTAACTAATTAAAAATAGACATGCAACAGTTCACTTGTTTTTAGTTTCTTAAAGATGATTTGCAGACGATTATTATTATAAATTCCGTGAACAAAGTTGATTCTATTGTTTGTTTGTGTTATATATTACTTGACACCTGCAAGTGGTGTGATGTCGCAGTTTTGGATTCCATTAGAAGAAGAAAAACATCTGTCTGAGATCCTACAGTTCATATAGACAATAAATTGGCGAGTACATGTCACTGTTCATTTGTCATCAAAAGGCAAAATCAAATCTTATAGATTCAATGATTATTATACAGATAAGCTGCTAATTAGAGTTTACGGGTTCGTTTGTCAAAAAACTCAAATGAGCCCAATTGTCCGTCTGGTGAAGATTGATAATTAAAAACTATTTTTGTCATGAAATTCATTTTATTAATGTTAATTTATTAAAAACTGTTTTCATGAACAATTCATTTTATTAATGTTAATTTTTATTTGTGGCAAATATAATAAATAAATGATATTTTCCATATTTTTAGGACATTTTAAATCAGTTTTATTTGCATTTTTAATATTTACTATGGTGGTGGAGAGAAGCCGGAGCAAATTAATCAATTTTCAATTAAATCTTACAGGAAATTGCACCTTGGATAAAGACAGTAATCCGTTCCAGGATTACCGTCATTAACCATGGTACCACTGTATTATTATTGATGAAAGCACCATAGTCTTCAAAGGAGGTGTTGCTTGAAAATGTTATTCCAAATAAACCATCAAAGTGAGGCTTATGTGTTTTCTCACTTTGTGATGTCATTATTGGAAATATACGTGTCTTTATTACAAGATCCATTATGTAGCCCTGAACTATAAACACTAATCCTGAACACTGAGAAGACCTGAACTATCATTTACAATTAGAATTTGCCTTCACTTAAGTCTTATTGAAACATTTAATGGTACATGATAAAATTTACATTACAGACTGTTTTTATACATTTCTGACTCAAATTTACCACTATTTTTGTTTAATTTTTGTAAAAAGTGTTATAGGAATTCATAATATAGATATCTAAAAATAATTTGAATATGAAAAATATTCAATGCATAATTATTATATTTAATTAATATTTATTCTACTATTTATTTTCTTTTCAAAAAATTCTGTATTTTTTTGTGAATTTATTTATAAATATGTATTTATGAATTCTAAACAATAATTAAATATTTCAAAGTATGATTTGTTCCATCTTTCACAAGAATTCAATATAACCCTTGACTTCTTTCAATCCTGCAATGTTCAACTTTCATATGGAATTTTTCAAACCAGAAAACTCATTACGAAATGTATGTTGCAAAAGTAATTTAAAATTAACTAGAAAATTACAGGTATTTTCAATTTTATAATCATAATATTACAATTAGTATATTGCAGAAAATATAAATACACTGTGTAGAAAACATACAGAATACAAATATAGAAAAAATTTTACTGTTTGAATAAATACTTTAAAGAAAATAAGGGAAAAATATTTTTTTTGGTAACAGTACTTTCAAAATTTTTATATAAACACTGTTTTATAAATAAAATAAAACAAATAATATAAAACTGTATCCAGAATGATTATCAGGTAAATATTTCGACTGATAGTTTTGAAACAAGAAATGACAGCATAAGTACTAGCATGCACAGACTTTTTTGAATGCTTAACCGCGGCAGTGATTTAGCCACTTTTATATATCACATAGATTTTGATGGGAGCGAGTGGACGGACAGACAAAAAACCACAACATACTCTATTTTCAAGGTGGCGCAATAGCTACCCTTCAAAATAGAACAAATAGAGCACGTGGGAGCGCACTCGTGGACAGTTTAATCACCGCTTCAATAGCTTTCTCTCATTCGTTTAGATGTCATTATTTCTGTTTTAGTCATTTATTTGTATATTCTTATATTTATGCTTCTGTATGTGATATCAGAACGTATCATGTATAACAATTCGTCAAATGAATTCTTTGACATTCTAAGATATCCAAAATTTTTTAGGACACAATCACAAATCATTGATTAAGTTATAGAATTGTCCTTTTAACATTCGTTGGGTTAATAATGGATTCACCCAGATCTTTTTGTCTATGCTGTTTTCTTATCTGCAATTCTAAAGCATCTACAGCAACCTTTTCCATCAAATCCATTTTATCCACTGCCAGTGAGTTTATTTTGCGAAGGAGCAGCGTTTAACTGCTCGTGCACCCACTCAATATTTCAAGCAAACAGCTGTGCACACTAACTCTAATTATATTTAATCGAATAATGTAATTTTGATATATGCTAAGCTAAGAACACTTCATTAGTTGAAAAAAATTTACAAATATAAAATTTTATTATATGACAGGAAACATCACAGATACAATAATACTAAAAAACTTGATTGTCTGATAAGAAAAATATGTATTTTGCATAAAATCAGAAAGATTTCTTTTATTTGAAACTTTGGAAAATTGAGAATTTTTGAAAAATTATCTAAATATAAAAAATCAACCAGCTTATAAATCATCATGTCTGCTGAAAAACTACCAATTTTTATTAAAAAATTTTGAAAAGAAAATTCCTTCAGTCACAGTGAAAAATGTTAAAAGTAGTTTTTCAAAAATTAATATGAGCTGGGAAGAAAGATAACAAAACTGGATGGAATGCAAAGTGCTAACAATAATAAAGGTGTTCCTGGATTTACAAACATATATTTGTTCATAAGTTTCATTTGTAGCTAAAAATATATTCTTTATGAATACAAATATCAAGTCCATTTTATATACTGTATTGTGTAATATATATTGTTTAATTGAACCAGTTAAGAAGATTTTGTTTATTTTAGAATTTTGAATATATATTTTCAGTTATAACATGAGGATTTTTATGTTTTCATGTAAATTGCTCATAAAAATATATCAAGTGAACTTCATAAATTGCCATCAGTTAATGGGAATAGATGAGTATGCCTATAGAAATTAATAAGAAAACATCTTTATTATGGATTTTGGTATAGGATTTTGCTTTAACTAATAGCAGTTTACAAAGTCCACTAAATACATCTTTACATACTATTCACATGAATGTGTAAGGTATGAATACAGGCTGTTGGAAGCTCTAACCATGTTCAAAAATGGTGGTTATATGTTTTCCGGTACATATATTGATAGATAATTTTGCTATTGTAATGTTTAAAATTCTAAATTGTACAAGTTTTCAAATTTTATAAAATTTGAAAATAAAATAGTATGTTTGTTTATATATAAGTTCGTCATTTGGATATTCATAATTTCAGGAACACCTGTATTTTAAATCTTTATCAAATATTAATACTGTCAAAATCATCTTAATAGATAATATACAATGTTTTTTATCTATTCATCAATTTTAGTATTATAAGCTTTTGAAGAAGTTTTAGTATATTCAATTATAATGTGACCTTTTATTTTTTTTGGAAAAATAATAATGAATAGCTATATTCTATTTACTGTTCCCAACATTCCTACAGAGTTCTATGAAGATTTGATGGGATAGTTTCTTTATGGAAGTATGAAATATTCTTTTAAAATTAAATTTTGAAAAAGATGCTAAATTAGAGTGACATTCCCTGATTTTGATACATTGTTTTATATCAGTAAATGTCCTGTATTTTAAAATCCATCCTGTTCTCAAGATTAAAGTTTATTGTTTGAAATTCAGGTCAAGTACATATGTCAAGTCAGTATTGTCAAGTCCATACCATCACCTACCAATATTGATTCAAATTCTTCAGTTCTAATTTGATATATGATGATGATAATAGGCATTACAATTAAGTTTAAGAATTGTGCTATTATATTGATGATATTGTTAATTAATAAAACAATAAAAATCTAATAAGTGAGTAAATAGATAAATAAAATGTTAAAATTATACTTTGGATTGAATTATTTTTCATGTTCTGAATTGACATGAATAGAAAATGATTAGTCTATACTAAATACAATAGAAATACAGTAATCTAGTATTATTGAGATCTTCACAGTGCTAGATTAATGAATATATAAACTAATTGACATTAGACAAAGAAATCTATTTGAGTTTAGTTTATAATTTATATTTTTCATTTTTATTTTAATTATATATGTATTTGCATTAGCATTATATTTGTAATATATTATTTTAATAGCACAATTGTTAACAAATGATTTATATCCAGTTGAAACCAACTTTTCCATACAAATATTTTTATAAAATCAATATTGTTTGATCAGTTTTTAAGACTAGTAAATACATATAGGAAAATAAATTATAAAATTCATAACTCTTAAGGTTGATTATAAATACATACATCAAAGATATCAGAATTAGAAAACAATAAATATGTTTGTTGGAGTTTCAATCATTACAATTCTGTTAAGCTTTATAAAGTTTAAAAGATCCATTAAAATTATAATCTAATATAATAGAATAAAATCTATATGCATTTGCTTTAACTATTGAATTCAAAGTTAGATTGTTTTTACAAATTATCATAATATATTGTATATAAAATAATACACTAAGATGTGTTATAACTAGAAATTTATAGATAAATTGAACATTCTGAAGTTTGTCGATAAATTAAATGTATTTAAATGAAATATAAAATTCTTTCATTGTAATAGGTCAGTAGTATATTTTTGTATATATAAGTTCAAATGTATATAGATTTGTATTTTTTTTTTTTATTACATAATTTCCTCTACAATAATTATTTAGATGCTTTAATAAAAATTTAACATAATAGAATAATATCCAATTAATAAAATAATGAATTAGAAAAATTAGTTTTTATAGATATATTATATAAACAACATTTTCATAATTTTTTATTAATATAATTATTTGTCATTAACTAATTGAACAAAAGTTGTTTAAATTGTAATAAAAATTTTGGAGAAAACTAAATTTTTGTTATATGTACAAGCAAACATATGGACTATTTATTATGAAAGTGGTGCAAGTCTATTTTCAAAAAAAAATGAGAAAAAAATAATTTAAATATAATTTATTGTGAACTTTTTATTTATACACAATTTTTATATAAAAATTTCCATATGCTATGATCAATTGAAAATTTGTTGGTAAATGAAATTGCATAATCATGTATTATGAAAGTAGTGGTCCATTTCCCATAATCTAAGATAAATTAAGGAGTAAAATTAGGGCATTTTACAATTAGATTCATTATGTAATATAAAAATCTATGAGTTTATAAAAGAAATTATCTAATCATGGCCTTTGCACTATCAAACATGATATTGTCTATATGAATGTGTGGACAAGTTTTCTAAATATGATTTTGCCATATATTTGTTGTTATGAATCTGCTAAAATTTAAATTGTTAATTTTCATTCTCAATTTTCATTGAACCATCACACTATAAAAACAAAACAAAAAAAAAACCATCTGCAATCAGCATCACATACGTTTTTCATTTTTTTTTATCCTTTACTGGAATTTCTGATTTAATAATCCATTATGTAGCAATTTTATATTATAAAAAGGCTAAGACCCATTACATCCGAAAAATATAAGGATATTATGCAGTTATCGCCTTCCTCCTATGTATTTTGAATACATGTATGCTTCATTATTATAGCAGTTATGTTCCAGACCCCACTGTAAAGTGAATCACTGCTTTTTTCATTTGCTAATGCAAATAAAAGTCTAAAAATTATATTTACACTATTATTCATTAAGTCACAATAATGCTAGGCTTAAAAAATTCAGCCAGATGGCTGCATTTTAAAAAATTCATGTATCACCTTGAAGGATTCAGATTCGATTCCAGATCTCAAACTTTCATTTTTTCAGGATGGTTTCAACTCTGGCCTTTCTATGTGTTAATTTGTTTTATACATCTATTCTAAGTACACCACTTCTCGAGTTGCGAACATTCATACTTACAAATATGAAATTTAATTTTAAAATTTCATGAAATTTCAAAAAACCTTCAATACTTTTAAACAATATGATAGTAGTATGCTCTAGCAACCAATATAATGTAAAATTGCATAGTTAGTGAACATATTACAATTGATTTCAAGATGGCAGTGATTATATCAAAAATCCTAGCTTTATAATCAGAATTTTTTGTTCAAATCTTTGAAATATATTACAAAACACAGTGTATAAAGTTTATTTCAATACTTTAATGGGTCAAAATAACAACAGCATCCAAGTTACAGTATTCAAACATCATTTACTTATGAATTATGTTTGTAACTAAAGGAACGCATGTATTATTTTGTAGAAAATTTTCTCTTTGAGATATAACATAAAAACATAGAATATAACCAGAGTTGAATTTGCATTTTTGGGATCCCTAAAAATTCCAATCACCTACGTCTAATTTTAAAGGCTCCTTATAACTTATAAGGAACCTTTAAAATTTTACTTTTTATTTAGCACTTTAATAAAAACCCATTTTTTCTTATTAAAAGTTTATAAAAGTTGAAAACTGATTGATAGTTTTGGGGCCCCTAGAATCGCGGGGCCCTAGGACGTCCTAGTCGGCCTATTGGTAAATCCGGCCCTGAATATAACTGTGAAGCATTATAAAGTGATATATCAATATTTCAAAACATTTCCACATAACGATCCAAAGTGAAAAACAGAATCTAATGTTAAACCGCTTGTTAAATTACATTATGTTTATAAGTAAATAAATATTGAAATTAAACAATAGTATTTTCAGTCTAGTTCTTATTTATAAACAAAACTGGATTAAAACATAGCTTAATTCAAGTGAAATTGAAATTTAAATAGTTAAAATTTAATGATTTTAAACAATTTAATAATTATGAAAAATTATGTAAGTTGATTTATGACCCAAAAAACAATACTTGATTTAGTTAATTCTCACAAAAATCATTTGTATAATGAATTTATATATACTAAAGCTGTAGATATTCTGCAGCTAATAATAGCAAAGAGAACATTAGCTGACAAAGACCTGTTGAGAAAAGTCAAAAGTGTTTCTTTCTGAAATAAAGATCTATTTCTGCATAGTGCTTAGTTTGTTTCTTTGAATTTATATGTGTTTATATTCATAGGAATATGGGCAAACTTACTAAATCTTAGTATTTTTGAATCAGTTGAAATGCAAATCTTTAAATATCTCAGTACAAGAAAAAATGTACAGTAATACCCTAAAGTTATGCAATAGGTGGGACCGATGAAAATCGCATAAGTCGGGGTACAAGTTTGCATATAAATTCATATAAATTTGGTTTAATTGGGACCGAGGACTAACAAAAACACTAGTTTAGAAGAAAAATATTTAATAAAATTGCAGTTCTTTATACATATTAATACAAAATATAAAAAAAAATAAATGAGTTATGTAAAAAATTATTCACTTTTACTTAATTATCACGCCATAATTTCAGCATTTTTTCTATCTCAGCAATAATACCATGACGTTTACGAATTATGCTCAAGTTCAAGGATTGAGCATTTTTCACCACATTGAGAATTCTTTCATTATCTTTTATGATTGTTCTTACTGTGGATTCTGCTAGCTCAAACTTCTTTGCCAATTTACAAATTTTCATTCTGTTATCAAAATCCTTGATAATGTTAAGTTTACATTCCAAAAATATCGTTTTCCTTTTCTTATTAGCTGCAGGAGAATCAGATTTACTTCATTTGGACGACATAGTTTTTAAGGGTTTAGAAAACATATAATAAAACAGTCTTAACTTTCATCGAACATAAAATTGTAATCATGCAAGTAGAGTTCACCGAAACGCGTCCAATGCCTTTCACAGCAAGATAATGTGCAGCAGTGTTGCCAAACGAAAAAATCAAGAACTGCGTAACTCCAAGTTTGCATAAATCGAGGTATTACCATATTTACACCACTTTCATAATAAATGGTCCACATGATACACATATTTATCCTGTTAATATGAAATAATTTCTGAATAGTTAAAGCAGTGATCTAACTGCATAAAATATCTCATTAAATTTTATTAAGATTTAAAGTTTTAACTAATTTTCTTTTACATAAACACTAATATTAGCAATAAATAACAACATTCTACATAAAAAACATAAGCAGGTTCTATAATACTACCAGCTACCATTTACATTTGTGTATTTCTTTCCATGGCATTAAATAATGCATTTAATAATCTAAATATAGTAACCACATTATAGCACTGTGATGATGATGCAATTTGCAAATGAAAATTTTTATAAAAATTTTTCTCTTAAAAATTTTACATATCTATTATTATATTTTCATATCATCTAATTATTTACAGTTCATATTAAAATTTATTTTTTTAATGCAAATTAATTATATTTTTATAAATTTAAATATAATATGCTAAATCCTGAAAAATTATAGAATACTTATTACTATTTTTTTCCCTGAAAAATTATTTGATTAATAATAATTATTATATGAATTTAAAAAAGCTAAAATTGTCAAAATTTTAACAGGAACTGGAAAAGCAGGGATTAAATTTGACCTGGAAATAATCTTGCACCTGATTCCAACATGACAACAAAAAATTATTTAACAAAATAGTAAAAACCAAAGCCTATCACATGTGTGAATGTGAGTGAGTGAAAAGATTTACAATGCTTTGAAATATGATAGTTAATTGTTTACAATTAAGTGGATCAGATTATATAAAAAATAAATGCATAAAATATAATTACATATAGAAAAACAACTGTTTTTCTGCTCGATAGAGAATGATTAGGGAAAAAAATTTTTATAAAATTTAAGTGAATGAATTAATAAAGCCAATAAATAATGGTGTGTGTCAGACTTCACATGACCATCCATTTATATATGGAAGTTACACAGCATTTAGGGCTTTAAAGATATTTATCACAAACAACTAAAGATAAATTCATTTGAAAGGAACACAATAATTATATTTTGCAACAATTTTCATATGGAATTATTTCCTAGTTGTCTAGTGTCAAGTTGTTCATACAATATGTCAATAAGCAAATCATTCAAATCTTAAAATTATCATTCTTTTCATTTTTGTGTAGGAATACTACATAAAAATGAAGAGTGATCAGTTACAAAATAGTGAAGCAGTTAGCATTTGAAATCTAAAAAGTTATATCTGAAACTGTAGCATGTAAAAATGTTATATAACTAATCTCCATATAACACCATATTTCTACAACATGATCTTGTTCTAGCATAAACTTTAATCCAATAAAACAGATTTTTGTACTGCATGAGATTTTATAGGAACCTAATTGTCATTTTATATGAGTTACTCATACTTATACCTGTACCTATTTGAAAGATTTTTTTCTGGTAAAAAAAATAGCTATAACATTACTTATAATTGGTAAATGCATTATCTATATTGTTTCAAATACATATACACAAATTTCAGCTATTTAATCCAGTTATTATAGGTATATTTGGCAAGGATGCATGAAATACACTAGTGTGCATTACATATAAACTACTCACTATTGCAAATGTATATACCAGGGGTGGCCAAACTTCATGTCACTACAAGCCACATAGGAGAATCTCAAAAACTGGAGAGCCATATTTTCTTTCTGGATCAATGAGAACAGCATCAGTTTTTTGGTTAATCTTAATAATGATTACAAAAATTGTTTATTTCAAATGCATTTATTTCGTATAGATGCATTCTACTTTTTACAATGGATGATTTCAAAAATTGTTTATTTCAGATGCATACTAGTTTTTACAATAGATTAAAAAAATATTATATATCCGTAATTTGTTTAACTTAAATAAGTATTTGCTTCATATTTACTATTGACTTTCATGGTATGGAGCTACATTGAAGGTACCAAAGAGCTGCATGTGGCTTGTGAGCCACAGTTTGGCCACTTCTGGAATATACTTTCACGACTCTGCTGTACGAGGTGTAGTATACATGGTATATCAAGATAGCTTCCTCTATAATGATGGTCTTCTGAAGTGTAATTGGATGCCATTTTTATTCACACTGTATAATCATCATTGGATATACATGATGCATGAGCTGTTGTAGTGTGACATTACATATAATACTTTAATGTATTTCGTGTAGTCATGACAAATGCATCTTACATTTGTTACATATCATTCTTATAGCAGTTGTATTCATTATCTATAACAATTCTTAAATTAATAATGCATATGCAATTACAGTTTGATTTTCAATATAAGTTTCTTTGTAATTTAAAAAAAAAAAAAAAAAGAAAAACTGGTTTTCTGATGAAAAATTTTGAATTAAAATTATTATAAAATATTGTTTTCTAATTAGCAATTATATGAGAAAAAATAATTGATTAATAAATATGATATGTATCTTATATAAAATATTTCGTGTTGAAATTTTCCGAGATAAAAAATTTGCAGATCCAAATGTCATTTCAAATCAATTACTGATCTTTGTGTTATGAACTTTCAAACATACAAACATACCATTTCATTTTCAAATTTAAAAAAAAAATATTAAGAATACTTCAAAAATTTTAGTCGTTACAATAACAGAATGCTTAAGCGACAAAGGAAATTGAAAGTACAGTTATATAATGTAATATAACAGTATTTCAAGATGGTAGAGCTTATACCAAAAACTTTTTATAATCAACTTTTTATTGAAATCAATGAAAATAAAAACTTCTATCATGTCATATTATGGCTAGAGCTGGATTTGCATTTTTGGGGGCCCTAGGACGAGCAAGGCTTTGGGGCCCCTAAAAATAATAATAATCTCTGAAATAACTTATAACTTCATTATAACTTATAACAAACAAAAATTCAAATCAGCTATGTCTAATTTTAAAGACTCCTTATAACTTATAAAACCTTTAAAATTTTACTTTCTATCTAGCACTTTAATAAAAACCCATAAAATTTTACTTTCTATCTAGCACTTTAATAAAAACCTATTTTTTCTTGTTAAAAGTTTATAAAAGTTGAAAACAGATTGATAGTTTTGGGGGCCCTAGGATGCGGTCTATAGGTAAATCCAGCACTGATTATGGCAAATATTACATGATACAGTACATATGTGATTTTAATACTTTTTTGGTTAGTATAAGAATAGTGTTCAAGTTACAAATAAAACTTGCATATAGATTATATTCATAACTTTAGAACAACCTTTATTTTTCGTATTAACTTTGTGACAATTTCTTTGGGAGTAATTTTTGAAATTGTTGAGAAAGTATAATTATAAATGAATTCAATATTTATATTTATGCAAAAAGTATTTTTAATCAAATAATTCTTTATTATGAAAATTTTTTTACCAATATTTGTAGAAATACTAATTCAAAAGAAGGAAAAATTTTACTCAAAACAATTTTCAGTTTATTTTAGCTATAATATTTTATTTAAAATAATTTTGACAGAACTTTTAATCAGTATTAACTAATTGTAATTTTCTATCATTAAACATTTATGTTTGTTGAAAATATATATTGTTTGATTTTTAAATATTATAACTACAGAATTTTTAAATTAAATTTCCTTTAGTAAATTTCATCAAATTGTAAAATTTAAATTTAACTCATTCCTGACTGCTGCACCTGTATATAACATGGCTGCATTTTCTTTTCTTCTTATTGGAACTCAAGTCATTTTTAAGATGGGCAAACAAATAAAAATTCATTATAAAATTATTTCCAAATATCTCTCACTTGCATAGCTCTTTGACGTATAATATGAGACTTGTTCTTATGGATTCGACACAAATGCTTCTCTATCTGGGAACAAATTTTCAAGTTATATTTATTTTTTTTCTACAAGCAAACCAGTACTACTTTTATACTTCAGTTCTTGTTGTTTATATGAGATTTATGTTTTCTAGAGGATGACAGAATTATGAAGATATTAGAGTAATCTTTTATAGATATTGTCATTGATAAAAAAAATATTTTGCAAATTTATTGTATTCTTTTCAAAATTTCTTAAAACATTATATTTACTCTAAAAATATTGTTCTTTCTTCTGCATATTCTAAAGTATTTTATCTCTATTCTAAAAATTTCAGATAAATACATCAATACATAAATTTTAGAAATTTTTGAAAAACTGTTGGTCCATAATGTCAGATACTCATTTCCATAGGTTGGCAGTGTGTTAAATGTAATAAGGAAAGTGTTTTTTTGAAATTATAGTCTACAAAATAATTTTATTTTAAAAATTTATTTATTAAAGCGAATTTTAGACACTAACAAATTAGTCATTTATTATTGCAATATAATACCTTACAAAGTGAAATGTTGTTATATGAAAAAATTAAAAATAAATGTTATACTTAAATTTCATAATTAAACACAGTTGATTTAGAATTTAAATCAGGTGATATTATGAAGATGCTGGTTTTGCAATTATCTTTTGACTATATAGATAAATTGATCATTCAAGAATGAATGTACTTCAGATTATTGAGATTAAAGTAAAAATTAGGCAAAAATCATATTGAAATTGACATATTTATATAATATTTAGCAGTATATATTTCTGTATTAAAATTTTTATTTTCATATTGTATATCATTCCAATAATCCAATCACTGCCATTCTTGAAATGGCTAGTTTACAAACAACTTTTCTAGTAATCTATATATTTTCAATATACAGCTCAAAATGATTATTTGTTGTAATTCACAGTGTATTGTATTATAAGAATATTTTTTGAAGCCAGGAAATTTGGAATAAATTTATGAACAATTTATGGGAAAAAATAATAGGAATGTAATTATAAAATTGATAATGTAAAGATTTGATATGATATTGAGATTAAATAAAGGAATTTTCTAAATGAATAAAATTAAATCCTTATATTAGCATAATTATACTTGAATAACAAGTTTAAATTGGTAATATAAGTATTTAATATCAATAATACTTATAGATTGTTTTAGTTACTGATATTAGTATAAAATGAATTCAAAATTACTTTTAGCACTAACCATTTCAAACAATTAACAGCTAATTGTGGAATGTATCTTTCGCAACTGGAATGACTCGCACTGTTTTTAAATAAACGCAGTCTAGAAAAACTTTACAAAATTTACATCACAGTATTTTAAATTTTCAATTTTTCAAATTTATCAATGTAATATAAATATATTTATCTCATTATTATAATAAGTAATCTTGTAATAAAATAATGTAAATGTAATATAGCCTAGATTTTCAATAAAACTCAAATTATATTCATTATACAAGTACAGGTATAATGAATACAATTTACAGGTATATAGAATATCTGTAAATTTATAGAATTTATTCTGTATATAATGAATATATACAGGTATATAGCAAGCGTGTTTTAAACATATAAAAAACATTACCAGGAAAATGTTGAATTGCTGATGGCAGATTAACGATTTCTTGGAAAAATCAATCAAGTTTTATCATTATTAATTAAAATTAATAATTTGAATAATAAAAATAACAATATCAGTAATATATCCGGGACAAATTTAAGCTATATTTAGGAGTAATAAATAGTAAGAAAAGTTAAAATACTTTAACTAATGGATAACTTTTAGCACTAATGGTTAGTGCTAAAAGTTAACGTAGTTTAACTTTTAGCGCTAACCATTTTTCAAACAATTAACAGCTAATTGTGGAGTGTATCTTTTGCAATTGGAATGATTTGCAGTGTTTTTAAATTAACGAAGTCTAGAAAATATTTACAAAATTTACATCACAGTATTTTAAATTTTCAATTTTTCAAATTTATCAATGTAATATAAATATATCACATTATTATAATAAGTAATCTCATAATAAAATAATATAAACGCAATATAGGTTTTCAATAAAACTCAAATTATATTCATTATACAAGTATATAGGAGCGTGTCTTAAACATATAAAAAACATTACCAGAAAAATGTTGAATTGCTGATGGCAGATTAACGATTTCTTGGAAAAATCAATCAAGTTTTATCATTTTAATTAAAATTAATAAATTGAATAATAAAAATAACAATAGCAGTAATATATCCGTAGCTGAAGAATTAGATTCAGCTGAAATCAGCATTGAAGGAATTGATTTATTATCTGATTCCGAATAATATTCCAGTTAATGAAGAATTAACATAGAAAAAATGTTTGAATGAATGTTTCTAAATTCAAGAAAAAGTTTATCATGTTTACCACATTTCCTTCTCTAACCAACCCTTTCAGTATGAGAATGGTTTTAAAAATACACAAAAATATGAAAATTTTCAAAATTTCGTACGAGATTATTGAATGCTAGGTATAATAATCTTGCTGACAAGCTTCCTATGTTGTGTTGTTCACCGTTTCCACAGCCATTGCACCTGCACGTAGTGCCCTCTATAGTTTGTGGCTGATCTCAATAGGAAATACAGAAAGCATCATTTTTTGTATTGATTCTTGTAGTTTTGTGTTCTTTATATTTATTAAAATAATGTATAATGTTTTAGTAAATATTGAAAGTGAAAAAGTCATAAATTTGGGGTATTTTCAACTTCTGACTTCATCTTTATGATGGCCATGGCCATGTTCAAAGCTAACTCTGTCATAAGTTGAGGACTATCTATATATATTATTAATGGGATCAGTTAGAAGTTTTTCATTTCAGAATTTTGAATGTAAGTTTTTGATTATTATATGACAATTTATACTGGAAACTTAGACATCTTGAAATGCTGTTGTCATGTGTTAAATAAGTATATTGTATTATATTACATTTGGTGTTAATCATGTAGTTATTGTACTGTTTAAAACTTTTGTATAATTTGAAATTTTCTAAAATTTTAAAACAAAATGGCATGTTAAATGACAAAGTATATCAATTAAATATTCTATACACAAGTATGTGCAGTATTTATATAATTTAAAATAAATATGGTTATAAATTATAAATTTAATTCTATTAAATCTTTTGAATAAATGAAAATTTTTAATAATCAAATATAATTTTTACTAAGTTTAGTGCCAATTTTAATAATAAAACTAAATGAATTAATTAAAATTATTTCAAGTTGGCAAAATAAAATTAAGCTGGATTAAAAATACTATTGAGATATAGTTTCTTGTTATAAATTCTTTTTTTTAATTTATGTCAATTTTTAGATTTATACCAGAAAGATTTCAAATACTTGGATCTGATCTTGCTGCAGCACATTTTATTATATATCGAGGAGGATCAGTTAGATTTAAAGATCAAGAAAATTGGATTAGAAAAGATAAAAATGGAAATTATTCTCTTCCATCTAAATTTGTCCCTAATTTATATCTGGAAGAAATTGATGCATCTGGCACAGGATTACTCTATGAAGGATTAAGTAATTTAGGTATCACAATTTTTATAGTAATTTTAAAGAAAGTTTATTAAATATAATTTAATGAATAATAATGAATGAATATAAATTATTTTTTCATGCATTTGATTAAACTACACATATAAATTTAATACATTTTAAAATAAAAGTTTTTAAATAGATAAATTTAGGTGATTATAATGTACTTTTGTCATGTTAATTTAATAAAATATAAATTTCAATTCCTGTATTGTTATATAAGATTTATAGTTTATATTTTATTAATAGATACAAGTTATCATCATCTATTATATTAAAGTATAGGTAATTCATGTCTTAAGAGTTTCAGGTCGGCCGGATGGCCGCATGGTAAAGCTTTGGCTTACTACCCTGGAGGATCCGGGTTCAAATCCGGGTCCCACACCTCCAGTTTTTCAGGAGGGGTCCGGGCCTGGCCCGTTGAACACCATCCTTCAACCATCCGGTTGACCCCTTCACGGGTGTTGGCCAGCCTGTGATGGGCTCTACAAGTGGCTGCCGCCAGATACAGTATATCCCAAGAGGATATGGCGGCATAATCTAATTAACCTTAACCTTAACCTTAAGAGTTCCAGGTTTTGATTATTCATATTTGAATTTTTTCTCAAATATGAATAATCAAAACCTTCAAAAATATGAACATTAATTGCAATAAATAAATACTAAACATTCATACAAAGACTTTTCAAACCACATATGTAGCTATACAATATCACACAACTGGTTTTTTAGCAAAAACTCTCTTGTCTGATACAAAATTGGAAAAATCAAAATAGCAGCCAAGAAATGAAAGTAGCATGCCATCTGGTTTTATCAGCATATTCCATTCCCAGATTTGCTTAAGGTTCATCATTTTGAAACTCATCTCTTTATCTGAAAATAATAATAAATAAAAATTCTTTAATATTTATAAGATATAAATAATTTCTTTTTTTTATTATAATTTGCTTGATTTTAAAGATTATAATTTCATTTCTTTTGATAGATAAATCATTGTTTAATCATAAACTATTGATTTTGTTGGCCTTATTTTATTGTAGTCAAATTGTTGAAAATGGAACTCTCAATTTTAACATTATCCCTTATTCTCATTATATCATCCTATTATATTAATTTCCTATTTAATATATAATAGGAGTGGCCAAACTTCATGTCATTATGAGCCATATAGGAGAATCTCAAATACTCGAGTGACCCATTTTCTTTCTGGATTGATGAGAACGGCATTAGTTTTTTGAGTAATTTTAATAATGATTTCAAAAATTGTTTATTTCAGATGCATTTATTTCATATAGATGCATACTACTTTTTACAATAGATAAAAAAATAATATACCTGTAATTTGTTTAACTTAAATAAGTATTTGCTTCATATTTACTATTGACTTTCATGGTATAGAGCCACATTGAAGGTACCAAAGAGCAGCATGTGGCTTGCGAGCCAAAGTTTGGCCATCTCTGTTATATAAATTGTGGTTCAATTATAAACTTTATGGATATTAAGTTCAATATGAACCATACAGTGTGTGTTTCTGCCAAGTGTTATTTTGCCATATCATTTATTCATTTATATAGCATTTGGAATCTGTTGGTTTTTGTATCCACTTTTGGTTTTGATTTTATTAACATATTTTATGATAACCATCATTATCATGGTGACATGATATCTTCACTGATGATGTGTCACATTGACATAACATCAATGTGACTATGACATCATTCTGAGTTCACATGCATCTCTGAAGGATTTAAATAAAACATTTTTGCTGCTATCCCAAAGTGCCCCATTCATTGGGGAAATCTCAATCCAGGGTTACCTGTATTGTCTTTATGCATAATTTGGTCCTGACAGACAAACATTGCATTATATAATAGATTTAAATATATATATCTATTATAAATAATGTATATAAATTATTTGTATAAATCTACTATATATATACAGTGGATTCTGCTTAATTGGGACAGCTGCGTAATTGGGCCAAATCTCAAAGAACAGAAACCAAACTAATAAACTAATACATAATTTAAACGCTTAATTGGGACAGTAGCAGAAAAGGAATTTTCAATTTTTGATATATTTTAGGTATTTTTCGAAAGTATGGCTACACATACATATATTAATCTTCGCCAAGATGTCAAGAAAGGATTTTACACTCAAGTGAAATTGCTCTGCTGGATAAAATTAAAAGTCAGCCATTTAATATAAGCCATCATAGACTTGCTGAAATAAACCAAAATCTACCATAGCGCTTCTCCTACAACAAGAAAATCAAATGTATGAGGAGTGAGGATTACAGAAAGAAATTCCAGGAAGATTCCATAAGAAAAGCATGATGGAAAGGATCCAGAAGTCGAAGAAGCATTAGATCAATGATTTTCTATAATTATCAGGCGAGGCATGAATATCAGCAGCCCAGTGTTGAAGACGAACTCAGAGGAGATCAGTAAAAAGCTAACAATTAGGTTCCTATTTTAATAAAACATTATTTTATTAAAGCATTACAATAGGTACCTAATTATTATTTTTTTTATCCATTTACCTACGAATTACATATTTTATTTTAGAATTTATTATTACTTTACTTAATTGGGCCAAAATGCCTTAGTCCCAACATGTCCCAATTAAGCAGAATTCACTATATATATAATAGATTTAAATATTGAATATTCTAATAAATTTTATTCAAACAGCTTCCATACTTTGCCCTTATAGGTTATAAAAAGCAAAAATATAAACAAAAATTCCAAAAGTATCTTAATGGAGAAAATTGATATATCCTTTCAGTATTGTGAAATTATGTGGCAATATGAACATAGTTTACTGTTGTAATAAGATATCCTCAACAAAGTAAAGTTTTTAAGCCAAGTATTACAAACTACTAGTATGAATAAATTAAATTATAATTAATGATTTTTTAAAATTAGAATTATAATGTATCATCTGTTAACTTATTAATTAATTAAATTTAGGCTAGGTGGTGCCATCTAAATTAATTTATTAATTATTAAATCAAAAGATAATGTCATTTAATTTTAAAATACAGTAAGACCCCCATTATCTGTAGGTGATAGGTTCCAAGCTTCTCTGTGGATACTTAAAACCATAGATTAATCATTATATACTGTATTTGCTGTACAGTCGGTTCTAAAATGTATTGCAGGTAGCAGGAAACAGTTCGGCATTCGCACAAAACACGGAGTTCGGTGGATTTATCGTGTCTAGCGTTGGTTGACGCGCGAATTGCAGATCAGCTGTTCCATTACGGTTGCCGTAGGAATTGGGGATGGGAGGTTGATGAGAGCGCGACTTAGTTTTAAACTAGATAGGTTCAAGAGCAATGTAAATGCGGTTTTATTCATAAAAAAATAATTATTACATTCCGGCAAGTATTAATAATACAAGAACACAATGGAATGAGACAAGAATTGCCACAAAAACTAAGCGATC
>AYEL01083304.1:0-56188 GCA_000484575.1 Olivierus martensii | reverse complement strand
AACGACGGACGATATATGGAACACAATCCAACAACAATGGAATTCTTTCAGAGAATCGAATTATTGCGAGATCCTTGTTAACAGCTCGCCGAGACGGCTAGAAGATGTGATAGCTAATGGAGGATTTTGGACTAAATATTAATTAGTATTTAGTCCAAATTCCTATGTTTATATTATTTAATGAATTATGTTTTAATTAACACAATAAACATTGTATGATTAAACGAATGATATATATTTTTCTTATTTTGTCACATAGATACTGAAAATAAAAAGTTTTCTAAGATAAAAAATGTTATATATTATTTTCTGAAATTACTACGATTTAAATCTAGAACAATTTGGTCATATGTCTGTATATAGCTGACATCAAATAGTGATGATAATATCTCCAAATTAAAATATTTAAATATAACTTAGAACTATTTAATTTTAGAACTATTATACCATCCTTATGAAATATAACTGCAAAGCAGGTTTATTTCCGTCGTTTGGCAGTATGTGGATCTATGTTGTTCTGCAGTTATAATATTGTGTAGATCTATTATAATACAGAAAAAATTTGTATGCCATACCTACTCTTGTTATATGGAATTTGAGAAAGGCTAAGTTTATCCGTCATTCTTTATTCTAGCATTCATTCTTACGTAAAACATCTACCACATTTCGAAATGATATTTATAGTGTGATTTGCCGAATTATATTGTCGCTTTATATTTAATTATTCTTATTAGCGAAATAAAACCGATAGTACGGTCGTGTGTTATGCTACCATCGTTGAGAGCTGAATCCTACTTTTTCACTATTTCAATAATGTCGATTGGCTAGAAGCTTCGTTCTCAGCAAAACATATGTTTAAATCATCACGTTTTTACTGTTATTAGGTTTCGATTATTCTTATCTATTCCTGATCTTTAATATCACAAAGGCTGTTCATATTTCATCGACTAACAGCAGAAAGGTTAGTCGACCTTTATCCAATCATGTAGAACAACTATTTTTCGTCCGACCCTATAACAGAAGAACAATTATCTCATTAGTATCGTTTTACTAGCGAAAGGAGATATTCTGTGATAATTCGAACGACATGTTTACGAAAGGTTAATATATACATAATAGTGATGACAATCGTGCTACTTATTTGTTACTGTTAATCTTAGGTATCCATTTAGACACATAAAACTCATTGCATTAAGAATAAAGGGAGGAGTTTAGAGACATGGCACTCCATTGGGCCGAGAAGCAAATGAATTCATAAATATAAATTTACTTTAAAGGAAGCACGGCCCCTTAAGGAATAGAAATATGGATGGATCGCAAAATCTGATTTCGCCTTTTATTGGTTTCCCTCTTTTCTTATCACTTCAGAATATATGAAATTACGAGTGTTAATAAACAATTCTCTCTCATTTTTTCGGAGTTATATAATTACAGTATATAATCTTTCAAAACGGGAGAAAGATGAATAAGAAGAGTAAATCTGATTGCTATCAAAATTAATCATTAAAAATTTTCAATTCCCAGACAGTTTTATTCCAATCAAAAAAGTTCTAATACGAGATATGAAATGATAAATTATTTTAAATAATGAAATATTTTCCTCTTTCAAAACTATTATACTGTACATACCATTTCTGGCAGATACAAAATAAATTTCAGAAAATTATTTTCACTAAAGGATATACTGTATGTATCATTAGAAAAGTTTGAATTAAATTATAAATTATTTTATGAATGGAATTGAATTTTCGAGTGCAAAATTTATTTACCAATATATCAACAAATAATAGTGTTTTAAATAATCATGTGAAATGTAATTATAATGTTTCTATTTATGAGGAATTATGGTTTAATTCCCAACTACATTAAAATGCAATAAAGTTTTACTTCAATGCCCATAGTATGTCTGTTCTGATCCAGAAATTTTAATAAAGTTTTTTCAGCATTTGTATGATCTTTGCGCTCTAATACAATAATTAGCTCAAATAATTTATTATTATTTATTTTTTCAAACGGAATTATTATACTGAGCATTACACTGAGTACATTTTCAATTTTTATTAAAAGATTTTTTTAATCCATTTTCTGTAGAATTAATGATGACAAAATCTCATCGTTAGTAATTTCGAGCATTTAGAATTGGCATTATTTCAAACACATTTGAAGAATTTAAGAAAAAACAAGTCACGACTGCAAAACTATCGACTTAAAAATGATAGTTGTGAACTAACGTTAAAAATTTTGAAATGTTATTTTTTGCATTTAAGTTATAAAACGTTAAGGATAAGTCTAAGGTGTTTTTCATTCTAATTTATCAAAATATAGCGAAATTCCCGCTAAAAATATTTTACATTATCGTTCTAATTTATCAAAATATAGCGAAATTCCTGCTAAAAATATTTTGCAGTGTTATGTTTGACCTAAAAGCTTTTATAAGTAAGTCTATAGAAATTCGTCTGCTATGACCATAAGTGTGACAACAACGCCGCCCTAGTGATTAAAATTTAGACCCTCGCATTTTTGTTTCTTATCGGTAGGAGTGGAATGACTATTTATTTATAGACCATGGCTCGGATGAAGCGATCCGTATGAGAGCGCGCGCATCGTCCGAGCGAACACGGTCCGGCTGTTGATGGTATCAAGCTAGCTTTAGGATGTGAGAAAAAGATATCCGCCCGAACACGTCGAGATAAGCGGAAAAACAGTTTTGTAATTGTGGACGTCGAATTTTGACAAAGGGTGTGGAGGCCACGGAGTACCGGAGAAAACGGCGTGATGTGACACCTCAAACGCATTCGGAACATGCAGTGTGTAACCAGGAATGGAACTAGAAGAAATAGCGGTAAGCCCTTAAATATCGTTAGATCCACTAAGGTAGACTAATTCGTGTTTTGGCTCTCCTTTCGACTAAAATACCAACAGTTTAGAAAAGGCCAATGATAGATGCCAAAACACGGCAGTTTTATCTCCGTTGTTTGTTGTATCCTGTTAAATAAGAATCGCAAACGAAGCGAAAACAGCAAAGTGTGAATGCAAAAATTTCCTATCGGTTCATACAAACACATATTTACACTTGTACCGACATCGACTTTCATAAACATGGGAAATATCGCCGAGCATAGCGACGCGACTCGTCACGCATAAACAGACCGTGATAGAGCGAGACGCGAAAATGCGATGCAGGTAAAGTAGAATTCTACCGTTTTTTCAATTCCGTCATTGATTTTTTTGTCCCACCATAAAAATTTAACTTTCCACCTAATTCAGCCTACAATGTGACTCTCATTTTCTCGATAAAGTCATTGTATATCTTCCTTGTCAGCATTCTTGCATTATTTTATTGCTCTTTAATTTTTCTGTCGCTTCCATGACCTTTCTTCAGAACCACATGGATTTGTTTTACCGTTTGTTACCCGAGATTTGATAGGACAATACATAATAGAAAAGCGTCTGGATTAGAGATTATCTGCATGCCCAAAATATCTTTGGTCATTCCAAACGAGTATGACATAATTTCTCTCTCTAGTCGAATTCGGGTAACAGCTCGCAATCAGAATAGCGATGGTGTGAGTTGAAAAAACACCAGGGAGTCAGCGGATGTGAATTCGTGTACAGTCGGTTCTAAATTGTATTGCAGGTAGCAGGAAACAGTTCGGCATTCTCACAAAACACGGAGTTCGGTGCATTTATGGTGTGTAGGGTCCATGACCTTTCTTCAGAACCACATGGATTTGTTTTACCGTTTGTTACCCGAGATTTGTTACCCCGTCTGGATTAGAGATTATCTGCATGCCCAAAATATCTTTGGTCATTCCAAACGAGTATGACATAATTTCTCTCACTAGTCGAATTCGGGTAACAGCTCGCAATCAGAATAGCGATGGTGTGAGTTGAAAAAACACCAGGGAGTCAGCGGATGTGAATTCGTGTACAGTCGGTTCTAAATTGTATTGCAGGTAGCAGGAAACAGTTCGGCATTCTCACAAAACACGGAGTTCGGTGCATTTATGGTGTGTAGGGTTGGTTGACGCGCGAATTGCGTGATCAGCCGTTCCATTATGGTTACCGTAGGAATCGGGGATGGGAGGTTGATGAGAGCGCGACTTATTTTTAAACTAGATAGGATCAAGAGCAATGTAAATGCGGTTTTATTCATTAAAAAATAATTATTACATTCCGGCAAGTATTAGTAATACAAGAACACAATGGAATGAGACAAGAATTGCCACAAAAACTAAGCGATCAGAACACTCAAAGCATTCTAATAACGTGTTGAGTCGAAGTTTGTCGAAGGACAGCTAATCTACAGAGTGAAAGCAGTGCTAAAGAATAATGCCACGACATACACCAAAAGAAATTAAAAAGTTAATAGTAGAAAACAGACAAAACGGCATGACGATAAAAGACATTATTTTAAAGTCCCAGAAAGAACTGTGTATCACATTCTTACGCAACATGCTGAAAGAGGAACAGTTTCTCCTCGAAAATATAAGCTCACCGCTAATAATAATTAATTATAAGAATTTATTTAAAATAGTCTCTAGAAAATTTTATAAACTGTTATAATTATTTACAGAAATTTTGATGGTAAAACAACTATGACAATTGTGAACCATTAATAATCTTCCTATATTCTTCCATAGTATGATCAACTGATACACCAGTAATTTCAGTTCTTTGATGATAAACACATGATTCAATAAAAAATTGACTGTCATACAGAAAACTGTCGCACACATTAAAACAACGATATGTTAAAGATGACATAGGCCTATACCAAAATATTATGAAAGATAATCCCGATTATAAATATAAGGCTATAACATCTGAAATTATTCTATGAAATATCTTCTGAAATTTTTGAAACTATGTTTATAATCTAATAACATCGAAAAGTTCACTTACCATAATTTTTTTTACAGTTTTTCGATGCTTATCTCTGTTAAAATAATAATAATAATAATAATAATAATCTGTTATTTTAAAGCGAACTCTTAATAGTAACTGAGCCATTAATTATGTCGCCTCAGTCTTTATGATTGCCTCCTCCATTCCGAAGCTTTCTCTATTTCCTATAACAACGGATGATTCTATTTTATGTCAATACGCTCGTCGTCACTATTCCTGGAGCTGCAATCGAACAACAACCGGTTTCTCATCCTCCAGGAGCAACCTGCAATACATTTTAGAACGGACTGTACATGTGCTCTTTCTTCTCAATCTGTCTTATCACCTTAGCTTCATTCCACAAAATTTCTGTGTCGTTCTTGTACGCGTCTATCACTAGTGCAGTAGTCAACTTACCTTTCCTGATGTCACACTTGTGTTCCATTAATCTCTGCTTTAAAGCTCTGGAGGTTACCCCTATGTACATGAACGCTGGTCACTAGCTGTGTTCCTCACCGGTATTCTATATACCCGTCTTTTCATGTTCTTTTATGGGATCCTTCTCGTTACATAATATGTTGAATATTGTTGGTGGTCTTCTATTAGCTGGCCTCCTTTTTTGTTTGTGCACTACCTTCTTTATAAACTTGTAGTTTCTTAAGTTGCTGGGTACTGGCAGAAAATGGAACACAAGTGTGACAGCAGGAAAGGTAAGTTGACTACTGCACTAGCGATAGATGCATACGAGAACGACACAGAAATTTTGTGGAATGAAGCTAAGGTGATAAGACAGATTGAGAAGAAAGAGCACATGTACATAGCGGAAGTGACACTAGAACAACTAGAACACTAGAACAACTAGCGAAGAGACAAAACGAAGAAACCTTATTGAACGAGAAGATGACTGGGATACCAAAAGCATGGGAATACGCTATTCTAAAACGGTTAAAGCAGACAATACAATCATTAAATCTAACCTAAAGAATGGACATGAAATAAAACCTAGTTTGTTCTAGCATCGGATCCGTGCGATTTTAAGTGTATATATTTGAAACTTTTTTTACAATGTTATAAAATACACAGTAACCACATGACCGCATATGTAACCATAGTAACCCGCATTATTTTAAAATTGTTCTTAATATCTTTAGAATGTTCTAATTTTGTTTATTCTTTGTTTTGTTCATCTTTTAACTTTAGTTTTAAACTTTTTTAGAACTGTGAACATTCTTTCATATGGTTTAATGTTCTAGAATTCTGTACACATTTAAGTTATTGAACCTGAGGATGGCTGCAAATAAGGCCGAAAACGTTCGTTCTTAGAAAATAAATGTTGTGAATTATTCTCCACTGCAGTGTAGTGCTTTTATTGGCTAAATATTAGTTAGAGTACGAACAGGTATTAATTAATGGATAATTATTATTATATAAATTAAAATTTATATAATAATATTTATGTTTGTATCGCCTAGCAAAGTTAACTCAGATGCAAGGCTTCCTGGAATTCCTTAAAGTGCTGAATGTTAAGAATGTAGCATGCCCCCCACTCTTTGATTTTCTCAAATCTCATAAGACCCCGTTGAGTACTAGACCAGTTGTCAAAAAGTATCAGGCTCCAATATATCACTTGGAGACAGCGTTACAGAGATGGTATGACCAAAAGTTAAGCCAATATACATATACGTGCGCATCCTCGGACCAGTGCCTCACAACTCTACATGGTATAACACTGGACAATGACACTAATATGACGACATTCGATTTTGAAGCTCTTTACCCATCCATAGAAATCTTGGCCATGTGTTCAATCTTCCACCACTTCCTCTTAGAAAATATGCCACCAGACGTTAACCCCTTTACATTAAGAGAACTAGTGCACTTGATTTGTTATTTTTCGAACTTCCAGTTCAATTCAAAATACTACCAACAAATGAAGGGAGTACCTATTGGCAGCCCCATTGCAGAAATGGTAGTCCGTAAAAAGGAAGAACTTGTGGTAGGTATGCTACAAGGGAACTGGTTACTATACAGGGTGTTTCTGAACTACACTTACAAACTTGGAGGGGATGTAGAAATTATCAATAGGAATCAGAATCACATAGGAAAGCAGGGTCCCAAATGGATAGGTGGCACTGCGAGCAATCTCTCGAGGTCAGCATATGCAGGTTTCTCATTGTAGCTGGCGAGTGAGTGAAGTGAGCATGAATCCTTTCACTAACGCAGAGTTAGCAGATATTCACTTCGTTTATGGCCTAGCTAATGGAAATGGACGTGCTGCTTTATGGCTGTATCGGAAAAGATTTCCAACAAGGCGAATACCAAATCACCAAATGTTTGCTCATGTGGATCAAAACCTGTGTGAACGTGGATCCTTCACAGTCATGATGCAGGACACTGGGAGTGTGGTGATCAACACGAATAATCGACTTGGAAGAAGGTCTGTTGAATGCTGTGGACCGAAATCGCGGCACCAGTGTACGGGCACTTGTCGCTGCAACAACTGCATTCGCATCAATTGTGTGGCACATTCTGCACAGGGAAGCTTACATCCTTTTCATCTTCAAAGAGTCCAAGTACTGCAAGCGGAAGATTATCCACCACATGTGCATATGCGCAGTGGTTTCTTCAAAAAGTGTGTCCGACCGGCATTTTCCTATGTTCTGTTTTGTTCGCTCACAGTGCCACCTATCCATTTGGGACACTGCTTTCCTATGTGATTCTGATTCCTATTGACGATTTCTACGTCCTCTCAAGTTTGTATGTGATTTCAGAAACACCCTGTATATGAGATATGTTGATGGCATTTTGGAACATAAAGCAGACCAGTTAATACAGATGTTCTCTGATCCAGCTTATGGCCTTACACTTAAGACGGAACAAGGTCCAGGTAAAAATATACATTTCCTAGATATAATGTTAACAATAACTTCTAATGAGTTTTCTACAGGAGTCTATATTAAGCTTTCTGTACCTAGTCTTATAATACCTAGGTGGTCCAGCGACCCAGTCAAATACAAGAGGGCAGCCCTTGAAGCATATTTCAGGCATCTATACTCCCATTGTAACACTTCCAAAGTGGTGATGATGGAAAAACAAAGAATATACAATGTAGCCATCCAACACAGTTACACAAGATCATTTATAAATCAAGTCTATAATAAGGTTCAGAAGTTAATTTCTATGAAAGCGCAGGTTATTTCACCCCCTTCCAATAATGTTACTCACTCGAGTCCTGACATACGTAGGGTTTGTGTCCCATTGGGAATGACGAAATATAGAGTTGTTAAAAATATAGTTGGAAAGTCACCAGCAGAAATCACCTACAGGAGGAACCCAACAGTTTTCCAATTATTACTCAATGATAAAGATAAGAAACCAGAACTGGACCTTGCTGGAATATACTCTATACCTTTATCCAATATTACCAACAATAAACAAGAATACTATGTAGCTGTCATGGATAAAGCTATAAAGCACCGCATCCGGGAACATACGTCTGATATTGTACATGGCAGTTAACTACAGCACTGTCCGCAAAGGCATACGAGGATGACCTTTAAATAAAGTGGGACAATGTGAAATTAGTTAGAAAAGTTAATAATACTAAACACAAATATTTGGCTGAAGCACTGGAGTTACATCGAATCAGCAGGCAGAACATCACTATTAACAATAAACCACAAGTAGACTTGTTGTCCGCATGGCATTACATCATCGAGAAACAAGTATGAAACCAACGCTGCCTAACACAGGACAACGTAGTACATAGCAGAACACAAAGATGTTTTATTTTTATTTTTATATTTATTTTATACTTATTTTGTTACAAATTTTAATTTATATAATAATATTTATGTTTGTATCATGATTATACCTATGTAATCTAAATTCTATAATCAAATTAAGCTGTAAGCTCACACAATTCGGTATATACGCAATTTGAATTTAAATTTTAAGAACACATGTTCTATTTATGTTTTTTATAACATAGTGTAAACGCTGATGATGTTCTAGCTGATAAACCGAAAGTACTTCGTTCCTTTGAAATAAATATTTTTGAAGTCACTACTGCTGTTAGTACTCTATATTGGTTATTGTCTTAGAGTTATAGGCAGTTCATATATCTTGTTACAACTGATCAAAGTAGATATATTATTTAAAACTATTGAAACTGCTGAAATAAAAATTTTTTTTATAAAATGTATTCATGAAAAAAAAAGTTGCATATTTTTCTGTTTAATATTTCATATTTATAGTACTATCTGATTTGAACCTAAAATTATTAGCTAATAATGAACCTTTCAAATAGAACAGATCACACGCGCACACACACACACACACACACGTGCACACGCGCACACGCACACGATTTGAACCTAAAATTATTAGCTAATAATGAACCTTTCAAATAGAACAGATCACACGCGCGCACACACACACACACGCACGCGCACACACGCACACTATATATATATATATATATATACATATACACACAGGGTGCAGCAAAAGTAACACCCTTTTTTATTTAGTAATTTTTATTGTACAAAAATTTATTACAGTAGTTAAAGAAATTAAAAATGATTTACAGAAAATAAATTAGTTTAGGAAAATTATTAGATATTGCTTCATCAAAACAACGTGATTCATTATGATTAAAAATTTAATTAACATGTTCAAAATGCTCCCCTTTGTGTTCAATACAATGCTGAACCCTACCAGCAAACTTCTACAAACCTTTTGACACATTTCTATGCTAATTACAAAAAATTTATCAGAAATTGCTTGTTTTAATTCAGGAATTTTTTTCAGTTTGAGTTTTTAAACAAGATCTTTCAATACACCCCACAAGAAAAAAAACTGTTATTTTAAAGCGAACTCTTAATAGTAACTGAGCCATTAATTATGTCGCCTCAGTTTTTATGATTGCCTCCTCCATTCCGAAGCTTTCCCCCTTATCTCTCAGTCTTTATGATCGCTTCCTCCATTCCGAAGCTTTCCCCCCTATTTCCTATAATAATGGACGATTCTATTTTATGTCAATACGCTCGTCGTCACTATTCCTGGAGCTGCAATCGAACAACAACCGGTTTCTCATCCTCCAGGAGCAACCTGCAATACATTTTAGAACCGACTGTACAACACGAATAACTCGAGAATAAGGCCCTTTCTTGGCTCGTGCCTATACGCTCTACAGCGTGAATAATGAAAATTTCTAGCCCTAATCACTGGGTGTATGAACTTAAAATTTGTCGTGAATATACATTTAAGTCGCATCCAGAGGAAAAATTCAAATTTTTAAAATTTTTGTCGATAGATGTAATCGAATCGCTACAAGATATCGCACCATCATTTTGAAACTATTGATAATTATTAGGTTTATTAACCTTAAATAGTATTTCATTATTATTTAAATAAAAAACTTAACTGAGAAGACAATTTCATCAGACACACTGTATTTGTCAATCAAAATTTCCACCCACATCTTTCGCCATAGGTAGTTTGTGATTCTATGTAAATAGCCTTTTTCAAACTTAAAATGGTTTCGAAAATTAAGAATTGAGTTATTATTAATACGCACGAACAAAAACAATTTCTAATATAATAGTTCATTTAAAAATGTTTCGTATATGGAAAGAACAGTTTCATAGACTACAAGGTTGCCTATAAAAAAATCTTGACGACAGCATCGGAAGTCAGTATCGAGTCTACGGGAGCGGCTTATTACCAACTTTGGTGACGGTATTAATGCGCACGGAACGGTCGATTTCGATGTAAGAGGTAACAGCGTCGGTAAGAACGGTGTTTATTTTTACGTAATTGTGCCTCTGGATTTTCAGTTTCCAATTTCGAATAAACATTCGATCCAATTTGCTTGGTTTGACGGCTAATCGCGCAACCTTTCGAGAAGGATTTAAATTACAACTCTCCACCAATTTAGAACACAGAATCGACTGGAAGGTGCAGAACATGGTGGCGCATTGTATATATGGGGTGACGAACCATGGCAACAAGGTTCTGATGTCAGAAGCCTTGTCCGAGGCTTTTCTATTGAAAACCGAGCAAAGAAATAGCCGAAAAACTGTTATTATTTCTTGAAAAGGTGAAAGATATCCATTTTATCTGTTTTTACCAATTTATGCAAAAAGCGTCACGGGACCTATTTACTTAATAAATGACTTTTTTTTCAGATTAAATAATTTATAATTAACAGAAGGGGGAAATGACAGTTTACGCTTAGCTATTTCTAATAGAAGTTACTATTAATCGAGTTAAATGAATGTATCAGTTTTAGAAAATTAACTATTTTCGTAATTATATTAAATAAATATAAAGAAATATTAAAATCTGAAAATTTTATGCACAAATTATTTTTAATACTTTCCAATCGGCGTTTCTATTTAAACCTTTTTTTCATTTATGGATCTCATTCCAACGAATACGAATATTTCAGGATTGAGAAACTTGAACTTGGGTCACCCCACTACCATTTTTCAATTCGTACTTTTGGTCTACATTAGTTGTTTTTGGTTAAATGGTGGGTCGATCATCGGCAGTTTCACATATTAATGTGTCTCATCTTCTTACAGTTAGTTCTTTTTTCTGCTGTTATCCATCGCCTTTAGACGCTGCGGGATCATCATTTATGTTAGATGGAACAGCTGTCTTCTTTCCTACGTCATAAGCAACGATTCCAACCAGTATTAAAATACAATTAAGATTTGTTTTTAGTAAACTCTTAACTCGATATATTGTATTTTATCATCCTGGGATATTGAGACGTAGTAATAATCATCAAATAATTGAATACACGAATTAGTTACTTTTCTATTTAAATGATACAAATTCATTTTAAGAATGTGAGATTTAAATAATTACTGGCTGTAAATATTAAAGACACACTACTAAATAACGGATGATAATTGTTTACCTTTTTTGTCAACAGATGACGCCACATTCCATTCTCTAACAAGGGGAGGCCACAACCTCCGTCCAACCGATTTCGATCGGCTTTAATATACAGGTTGGGGGCATCGAAAAGTGACTGGTGTGAAAGGGTTTAGGTCATTACGCCTTCGTTTTAAAAAAATCCAAGTCAAATGTGGTGATGCCGCTTATTTACCTAAAAAAATTGCAGCCATTTCAACCGAAGATGCGGCGTAGCGGTTAAGCCGCTCGCCCGCGAAACTGAACATTGCGAGTTCGAGTCTCCCTTGCAAGTGAATAAATTAAAATATTACTTACAATAAAACTTCAGGTAAAATCAAATTTTTTTGACAAAATCACTCTTCAATTATTTTTCCATCTCTTTCTGGCTTTATCTCCCTCTCTAATTGTAATTCACTGCGCATCGGGTAATAACTGTCATAAATTACTGGATTGATGGCAAAACGTGTAGTATTCTACTAATATTCCCGCTGAAATTTACTTCTACCACTCTCGATGATTCACGACGTACTCGCCAGTGAGCGGCGAGATTAATATTTATTTATATAAACAGGTAATTTTATGTCTTAAAAGATATGGCTATCGTTCTCTTCATTTGTCACGTAACTATCGTAGAATATGTTTTGTTCGCGATGAAAAGTAAAAAAACAGTTATAAAAGTAGCAGCGCGCAGATGGCGAAAGAAACTTTCGGAACAACCTAATAATATATTATATATCAGCGTTTCTCAAACTATAGGTCGCGACCCCATTTGGGGTCGCGAAATGAAATGCTGAAGTTATTTATTTATTCCATCTCTATAGATCAGCGCTTCTCAAACTATGGGATTTGGGGTCACGAAGCGAAATGCTGGGGTAGCAAAATTTAAATTCAAACACTTGAATTTCAGTGTATATGTAATTTCACAAATGCCCAATATTTAATGTATGACAACATATGTATTTTCAGTGTAGTTGGCTGATTGTATTCATCTTATTATGTACTTGTATGTTTTATTTCATATTTAATACCTGCGGTTGCGAAAAATCTCATAATGAAAAATGGGGTCGTGAATAAAAAAAGTTTGAGAAGCATTGCTATAGATTGATATTTACTGTCTATTATGATATCACTATAAAATGGAATGATGAGTGCCATAAATTGACAGATTTAAAAACAAAAATCAAGTTTCTTTTGTAATCCCATTTAAAATTGAAAATAAGTATATAGAAAATTATTCATTATTTATAATTTTAATCACTCTCAACTAATAAAAATTTGCATATTTTTAAAAATTTATAGTTTATCATGAAATTTAATATAATGTTATATGTCAAGAAAACTATATTATTTGAGAAAAACGTGCATGTTGTAAGAAGATGAAAAAGAAAATAATTAACCAAGATAGGATGAGTATCCAATGTGCAATAAAACATAATGTAAATAAACTTAGTATACAATTAAAACAGGTTGAGAGAGAATTTTTTTCAAAATTCAAAATCATCTCTCAAATTTTTAAAACTTTTATACTATTAAGAATAATTTCTCTTAAATTTTTTAGAAGTTTGGATTTTCTATTTTGTTCAGATTTTATATAGCAATTATATCTTTTCATAATATATGATTGCGAATACAAAAATAATGTACATTATCTAGTTAATGAAAAATTGTGAGTTCATCATGCAGTTTTCATAGTAAATCAAATATTAGTCACTTGGACAAGTATAATATCTTATTGAAATTGATTTATTTCTGAAATATATAAATTTTGCAGTTGCAAAATGATCTAGTATGACAACTTACACATTAAAATTTCACACTTTTATGAAAAATTCTCACTAAATTGATTTTAATCTAAACCAATAAATATATTTCTATTTAGCAATAAAATTTTTTAATTTTGTACACAAGTTTTTTTTTATCAATAATTTCATTTAAATAAAAGTTTGTGCTATCTTGGCGATTGCAAAATTCATAAACATGGACATTTCTAATTATTGTAAGATTTCTTAAAATATTTTAAAATTTTTATTCAAAATATTAAAGTTTAAATAGACAATATTCTTAATCCTTGAGGAACATAACACAAAGATGAAAAGATTATTGTTGTTTTTAATATCTATTATTTAATCCCCAACATTTAATATGAATTTATAAATCCAATAGAGCTTCATGACTACTTTTTTATAATATATAAATCATTTATAAATTTTTAGACATTTTTCATCTTTATGATATGATCCTTATCAACAGCAGAAGATTAGAAGTATTTTATTTTATGTATTTATTTTTTCAGTATATCCAGAAAAGTGATGTAAATTTTTTTTTTTTGAAATTTGCTAATAGAATTTATGTTAATAATTTTATAAGATTCAATTAATTTAGGAACATCAAATAATAATTTTCTACTAATTTTAAATGCTAAATCTTCAGATCAATAAATTATTATAAACAAAACTATTGAATATATTCAAAGTTTATAAAATTTTTCAAATTATCAGTAATTTCATTTATAGGGGGAGAGAATTTCAATAAAGAAAGCTTACATTGAATTTTAAAAAAAAGTTCAAAATTCAATTTCAAAATGATTATAATCATGAATAAATTTGTTTCGGTTATAGGAGGATTGAACATCTAATGAATATGAACATCAAAATCTAGGATTAAAAGATTTTATATGAAAATTAGTATAAATTGCAAGAATTTGAACATTTAACTTCATTTAAATAACAGGTGAATGCTTATTTTCCTATTTCAGTAGGCCTATAAGACGGTTGACAACAATACAAAGTCTATTAGTTGTTTTTAGCTATTATATAGTATGCTACTTAACTGGAATCACAATATGCAATAAAAGTACCGGTATGTTCAAAAGAAATATTTTATTAAAATCTTTCAATTACATATAGATAAAACCAATTTTAACAGTCATCAATATGCTAGATATTTAAAAATGGATAATTTTCTTAGACCAATGTATTTTGATAGCATAATTGAATGAAATAGAAAGAAATGGCATTCATTTTTACTAGATAGATAGCATACTAGATAATAGCAAAAAATTTTTATAAACATCAAATTTAATATATTCTAAGATTTTCATATTATGCTAGGTACAATAATGCACTGGAAACCTGCTATAATGTAGACCTAATATGACGTAATATTGATTCTTTTGAATTATAGAAAATTCTTATGAAAATAGTATCAGCTAATATCAATCCTTCCACTATCAAGAATTCTTATTTCTCATAAATCATAGATTTTTCCTTATCAAACAAACTTTTTCTTAATTAGTAATTTTTTATAATATTCACTATCAAATAACATATGTAACAATATGCAATTTAAAAATAAAAAATATTAATAAACTTGTTTATAAATAATTACACTATCAATAAATATATATAGTAACAATAATAGAATGTATAATTATTTATGTTAAATCTTTTTCATATAGAAATTTTTTTTAGCTTTTACAAATGATGAAATACATCAGATAAATCATTTATAATCATTTGTAAGTTAAAATTTCTAAAATGTGATCATTACATTAATTTTTTAATTCATTATAGTGGGATTCTAGTATAGATGATAAAAATTTTTCTGTTGCTTTTTTTATTTATTCTACAATGAAATTAAATTAATTGGCATTTAAAATAATAAAATTATTCATATTTAATTGGATTCTTATTTGATTGATAATTAATTTAATATACAATTATAAAATAAATCAATAATAATAATTATAGTTTATTTAAAAGTTCATCATAACCATTATTTAAAAGATTCAGAATAATTAATATGATAAAATGCATTTCAGGCTATAAATGAATTTATATATACTTACCAATATACATAAAACCTTAAATTATTGATCATTTTTGATAATTTCTCTCTAATATTTTAAATCAGTTTTCATATTGTATTTTCTATATCAGTTTCATACCAATTTTTAGTTTTTCAAAATTTCACTTGACACCATTCAAATTTTTTATGAATAGATGATATTGACTAAACTGAGATTACTTACAGTATAGGCAAGTATGCTGTTGATTCTATTTTAATAAATTTGGAAAATCATAACTGTTCAATGATATGTATACAATCCACAGATAATCCCTATCAGAATTTTTATAATGTTGAGGGTTTTTTTTTTTTTTGCTAGTGCAAATGCATTTTAATTAAGTAATTAAGCTATATAGTATTTATAAATCATTAACAATTTCACATTTATAATTCCTTTTAAATTTTAGTTCTGTTTAAAGGCAAATTAAACTAATTGAAAATTTTAAACTTTTACTAGAATTTTTGCAAATTGAGAAGGAACTAAGACATTGTGATTTTTATTCAATCTGTATTTATTGTTAATTAAATGTATATTCCAAAGATATATTACAATTACATTAATCAATTGGCAATTTTTTAATTTGATCATTTTTCTATTCTTTATTTTTAAAAATAATTATATCATTATTGCAAATTATGATCAATACTTTTTCATATTGGCTTAAGATTTATTAATTCTAAAATAGAATGATGAAAAACCTATGAAAAGTTATGTAATTTTTCAAATTTACATTTTATCCTGATTTAAGATTAGAATATAAATTAAAGTTCTGATGTTATCTCTGATAAAAATTTTTTCAAATATCAAGAATTATAACACGTATTTTTTACTTCTTTCTTAATTTTTTCTTCTTAGTTTATTAATATAGATTTTTTAAAAATATGATGTTGAAATAAAAAAAATTATCCACAAGAAAAATAAGCCTTTGGTTAGGTATACTTTTTATTGAAAAATGTAAACTATCTAATTCAAAAACGTTTTTCACTTATTCAACCCTTTTCAGTTGACAAAAAATTTTTTATAAGTATATACATATGTTGAAATAAGAATACAGTGTTTAGAAGAAAAAAAAATTAAAATTTTATACAAAGAATGAACTTATTTAAGTCCATATGATGAAAACTGCAACAGTTATTTGCCACTTTATAGCCTTGTTTTTTTAAAAAAATTAATTTTAAATCATTAACATTAAAAAGGCTTTGTGGTATCATATTTTTCTTTTCATTCTTAAACTTTCAAGTAAAGTTTTATTATGAGCTTTACAGCAAATACAATATATTATTTCAACATTAAAATCATAACCACTTTCATAAAAACATTATTTATTATTAGTGTAGTTAGGTAGATTTTCTCTGGTAACTGCATTATATATTAACTAGACTTATTAAAGCATGCTGTTTGGATTTCCCAGATCCTTCATATCCTTGAATTTTTCAATTAACGAAATAGACAATGGAATCCTGATATATAGTCGAGAAAGTGATATACTTATTTGTTTATATATATATATATACATACATACACAATTATATATACAATATACTTATGGGCAATGGTGAGCTATGAAAATTTTAACAGAAGGCTTGCACTTTATCTTATAAAAATCAAAATATCAAATTCTATCTAAATTCTAAATATTAAATGTTTTACTTTTTATAAAAACAGAAAATAAATAATTATGTATGCACAAGAAAACATTTTAAAAAATAAAAATAATTACAGAAATTACATAAAATAACGAGTAAATTATGTGGCACAGTTTATGCCAGAAGTTGCCACACATTATTTTCTTCTTCTTTCATATCAGGTGATGTTCTAGGAGATTCTAAAGCCATGAAATGATTTTTCAAAAAAAGTTTTTACATAAGGTTTAGGATTAAATTCTCTTAAAGGTTTCCCATTTAAGGAGTTTGTCATTAAATCTGAAGTATGTTGTACAGTCAAAGAAGATCATCTTAAAATATTGTTCATCAATCATCTAATAGCAATAGTTCCATAATAACTTTAACTTTCTTTACTGTTAGGAATTTTGTTATGCAGTTTGACTGAACTTAAACGAAACCAGGCGAGACTCTAATTCTCACCTTTTCCATGTTTCAAAAACTTTTGCATGCTAAGTCCCTACCTGCCTACCCTGCTTCAGAGGGCATTATTGCCAGATCACCACTATTCAAGATTGTACATTCAAATATGCAAATACAAGGAAAATAAAGACTAATGTAAGTCAAAGTTTGAGTATGATGTGCAAGATGTGTGTTTTTCTTGGAATAAATAAGCAAACAAAAAGAACAAGGGGCTTGCAAATTAGAGACAAATTTAACAAAGGACTTGTGCGAGCCCCCTAACGCTCACCACTGCCTATGAATGATATGGTTATCTTTGATCCTCTTCATATGGAATCCTCTGAATTTTTGACTTCTTATTTTTTGGCTTATCAGATTATATTCTTAAATTAGAAACATTTGCTAACTTATACAATCCTGAATTATGCAGTTTTCTAAAAAATAAATTAATATAAAAATAAAAAATATAAATAAAATTTTCTAATTTTAATTATAAAACAGACATTTTTAGCAAAATTATGGTATTACTGAAATAGTGTTTAATATTACTATCAGTAATAAAATTATAATAATTCTTGAAATGTACAATAATATGATTATAAACTGCATCACAAGCATCATATTATAATAGCTATTATATAGCTCTTGCTTAATAGTAGTCTACATATACAGCGCATATTATTTTCATTTTACATATACAGGCATCCCTCGACTTTTGCACATTTTTAAAAATTCAACTTTTTAAATATTTTTGTCAATAAGAAAAAATTTTCTTCCACGAAGAATGCTCCAAAGTGCTGTAGCTCACTCTACATTCTCGGACACACCTTACTTCCCACAATAGCGGATTTCTCGGAATTGTAATCACTACACCAATCAAGAGGCCATATTATGACGTCATTGATAGAGCTCAAGATACTGATTGGCTGAAAATTTTCAAACGATGATAGAGCCCGAGATACTGATTGGCTGAAAATTTTCAAACGACGGGGGTGCATAGGAACTGTAGTAACAGCCAATTTTCAGCCGTTGACCGGTATACTGTACGTGACGTTAACGTGTTGTATGTTTTGCTAATTTATTTGTTTGTCAAATATTTTGCCATTATAAATTGATAAACATGAGCAATAAACGGAAAAACAGCAGTGTTGATGCGAACAAAAAGAAATTAAGGACTCATAAACTTCATACGATCGAGACAAAGATAGAAATAATTAAATGTTCTGAAAACGGTGAATCTTTTGTTTCAATCGGACATTTGTACAATGTAAACAGATCTACGATATGTTCAATTATAAAAAATAAGAGTAAAATTAAGGAATACATTCAAAATTGTGGAAATATATCTCCAAAGATTGTTTCAAGAAGACACGGAATAGTGATGGATGAAATGGAAAGATCTTTGTCATCATGGATTGATGATCAACATGTTTGTATGAAGATTGGAAGACTAGATTAAATGAAGATTCTAACACGGTGTTTCAAGCAAGTAATGGCTGGTTTGACAAATTTAAAACGAGATATTCTTTACATAATATTAAATTCACTTGAGAATCGGCTGATGCAAATAAAGATGCTGCAAAACAATTTATTTCCTCATTGTTCAAAATTATTGTAGATGGAGAATATTCTCTTAGTCAAATATTTAATGTAGATGAGATGTGTTTATTTTGGAAAAAATGCCTAATCGTACATTTTTTTCGAAGGAAGAATCAGTTGCCCCTGGACATAAGTCTTCCAAAAACCAATTGACATTGCTTCTTGGTGGAAACTTAGCTGGTGATTTAAAATTGAAGCCATTGTTAGTTTACCAAGCAGAAAATCCCAGAGCATTGAAAGGGAAAGATAAAAAATTGCTTCCGGTCATTTGGAAATCAAATAAAAATGCCTGGGTTACTGCGTTAATATTTAAAGATTGGTTCACTTTTTATTTCGTGCCGACAGTTAAGCAATATTGTAAAAATAATAATTTACCATTTAAATCATTATTTATCTTAGACAATGCTCCAGGACACCCAAAATCTCTGCAGAATTTATACCCGGAAATCAATGTTGTGTTTCTTCCTTCCAATACTACCTGCCTCATACAACCCATGGACCTAACAGTGATAGCTACGTTTAATCGATATTATATGAGGACAATAATGACTAAGGCCATCAAGGCAACTGACAAGGAAGATGGGCCAACATTAACAGATTTTTGGAAGAATTATAATATATGGAACGCAATAAACAATATTGGAGATGCGTGGGCTGAAATAAAAGAGTCGACAATGAAAGGTTCCTGAAAACAATTATGCCCACAAATGATGAGTGATTTTATTAATTTTGAAGAAACTCCAGAAACTATCACCGATGAAATAGTTAGCCTAATGAATGAGCTAAACTTGGACGTCAACAATGAAGATGTAAATGAGTTGATTGAATCTCACTCAGTACCACTGTCAAATGAATACTTAATTGAACAACAATTGAATAGCAATGAAATACACAGTGAAAGTGAGGAAGAAGAAGCTAATAAAAACATCAAGACTTTGACAATTAAAAATATGAATGAAGCATTTATGCATCTTGACAAATTTTAGACTGTCATGGAAGAATGTGATCCCAATGGAGAATGTATATCTAAAGTACGTAGGGCAATTGAGAAAGACACAGCATGTTATGGAAATCTTTATCAAGAAAAGAAAAAAAAAGGGAGATATTCAACTAAATCTTGACACCTTTATAAAGAAAACCCCCGAAAACACTTAAACACGTCTCTTTAACTTCATTATGTATACATATTGATAAATAAATACTTTAAAACACAGTTTTTGGTGCACATTTTTTTACATCCCTCGACTTTCGAACATTCAACATTCACACACACTTTCGGGAACCAATTATGTGTGAAAGTCGAGGGGCGCCTGTATACAGTTAAGCCTCGATTCTTGAACTTAATTTATTCCTAAAGGTTATTCGTAAACTGAAACTATTTTCCCATAGGAATTAATATAAAATGGATTAATCCATTCCTGGACCCCAGATGATTGCTTATTTAAACTTTTACAACAGTACTTTATGCATAAGTTCTTAACACAAAATTAATGAACTTTTACAACAATACTTTGTGCACAAGTTCTTAACACAAAATCAATGGAAACCATTAAATCTATCACAAAAAAGATAAACTCAACATTAAGCAGATCAAATATAGACAAAAACTTAATTTAGTTTTTATTAAAAATGTAATATTAATTAGTTTTTATTATAAATGTATTATTAATGTAAATGGAAGATGGTGAGGGAAGTAAAATGTTATTGTTTGAAAAAGGATTCTTTTAAATTTTTCTGTCTCTTCCCACCACTTGACCCTGCTTCTGAACACTGGACCTCTGTCTCACTAAAATATTGTCTAGTGTGATTTGTTTTTGTCTGTTTTAAAATGTTTCTAAAGTGACACATGGCATCATCATTGAAAATGTTTATGTTGACAGCTTGCATATTCATAACTCAAGATGCTTGATGACCATTCATGCAATGGTCATCCAAGATGCTTTGTGTTTGGAAAATTTGTTCTTAAATCGAATTGTTCATAATCCGAGATGTTCGTGAACCAAGGTTTGATTGTAACTAATTATGTAATAGTTCATATAAATTTGACTTTTGCAAATTCTTCAGGAAGGTAATTATAACTGTCCTTTGAATTACAAATTTTTATATATGTGAATATGTCATTTCATTATCAAATTTTAGAAAATTTCAAAAATTCTTTAAGAATTTTAAATATTATGATAGCAGAATGCTCTAGCAACAAATATGATGTAAAAACTACATAAATGTTTAATATATTACTCAGCATTCTAAGATAGTAGAGCTTACAGCAAAAAATCTTGTTTTTGAAATTTTTTTAATATTTCTGAAATAAAAAACATCTGACTGGTCCTATTAATGGCATATATTACACAAGGCAGTATATGCAATGGTTTTGGTGTTTTTGGATGCAGAATATAAATAGTTTTTGAATTGCAAACAAATTATGTTTATAATTCAAGGAATTACATAAATCAAGAACTGCCTAAACCTCTTCTATCTTGAAAACTATCTCATTGTCTCAAAGAAAATGTCAAAAAGTATATCAAAGTGATATTATATAAGGCATTAATAAATGAAAGAAAACAAAATGACTATTTTAAATATAATTAGTCTCCTACTTATGCAGTTGTGTAAGAGTTTTTATTTGTGCTGAATTTCTACAAAATGTGAATGAAAATTTCATTAAACATTTTATTTTTTACAAAAATAACTTATATCTTTAAATTTGCTGATCTATAAACTTAGTATTCTCATTAATTTTATGTAGTAATTCTGTATTATACACATGTTTGTGTATATTGAATTCAAATATTGTTGGACATGTGATTTTTTAATTTATGCAGAAATTTTCTGAAAAGTAATTATGTAAGTAGGGACCTACTATTTTCAATACAGTGAATTTAATTAATTACAGTATTTAAAAATGATAGCATTTTATTAAAATGAAGATTTCTACTCTTCTTTATATCATAATTTTTTTATTTAAAAATTTTAAATTCAACTGGAAAATTCACTTATTATAGTACTAGATTAATTAATCAACAAATAATTATGGAAAGAATCAATTATCTGCTATTCAAACATGCTTCTTATTTTAGAATGATTATGAAATATGGGATTAAAATATATATATAATCATAATTTGCAATGTCATAACCTCTGTGTTGATTATCATAAAAACCTATTAAATAGTACCATAGTTATTACAAGGAAATCTCAGAAGTTTGAATATCTGCCATTTTTAAATTAACAAGATTAATTAATTCTGCAGATTTGTTTCAAATTCAATTATAATGGTACCTGCTGAATTTTACAAAAATCAATTACCTAATTTAAAAGTAATTAGGGAGAAATTTGAATATTTGCCATTTTTAAATTGTTGAAGATAAAGGATTAATTGATGTATTATTGATATCATCTCCAATGACTTGACCATTCTGCTAAATTTCATAAAAATTCAATAATTAGTTAAGGATATATTAAAAGTGTATCTCAGAAGTTTGAATGGCTTCCATTTTTAAGTGATTGAAGTTAGAGTATTAAATAATGTGGCATTGAGGTTACCATTAATGATAAAACATCCTTATCAAATTTCACCAAAATTTATAATTATTAATAATTCAAAAGTTATTAGTAAAGGATAGACAGGAGGATACCGTAATGATCTTATAATCATCAATTTCTTTTGGAAAGTATGCTAAAAATTGATACTTTATCATGAAAATAGATTCCATGCATTTTAGAGTTACAACAGAATCTTGATAATTCATTACAGGAATTCTTCAGTGTATGCAAATAAGTAGTACATAAGTTTTTTTTATGTAATTTGCATAGGGTGAAAAAATAATATTTTAACAAAAATTTTGAATCAAACTCCCAGAGCTAGGTGGATTATATGATTGCACCTTTGCAATGTTATGATGTCATATTGTTCCCTGATTGAAAGGGAAACAATTCTGCATGGAACAGTATCATACCAGTAATATGATACTTAAAATCAACAAACAAAATACAAAAATATAAATAAATCAAATAACAGAAAGTTTTATATATAGTAAACTAACATGTTTGCATTTTTAACCTAGAAATACTGATATTTATGCTCTATATTAAAAAAAAAGAAGTTACAGAAAATATTTTACATAAAGTTATAAATATTTTACCTAAGTTGGAGAGATGATATATGAATAAGAAGCAAAAACCAATATCTGTTTTCTAACACAATAAAAATAAAAAGACATCACTAACCTCAATAGCAGAGGAACAGATTTTAATAGCATACTGTACACAAAGAAATACTTTTAGCTATCAGAAAGTCATTGTTACAAAAATATTTTTTAAGCAGACAATGGCTTTTTGATAGCTGAAAGCCACGTCACTTTCTTAGTGTACAATATGCTGTTAAAATATGTTCCTCTGCTCTTAGTGGTGTCTTTTTAGGTGCTATATATTTGAAACTGTGAATTTGTCACTGACCAATTTTTAAAGGATTGACAAATGAAGAAAATAGATGGATTCCAGAAACTTAATAAAAAGATGCCAAAAATATTTACAAATTATACAAAGTTGTAATGTATATAATCAATTAGTTGAAATTATTGAATTAATAAAAATAATACATGTACCCTAATGACACTAGTGACGGATTGAATATCTATGATGCCAGTTTTAATTATTACAATGAAAGGATTTTTTTTTCAACTTCTCATTTATTTAAAAATGTTGAGATATGTGTTATATCAGAATGGATAAAGAGAAATTTATAGTCAAAACATCCAGATTTTTTTTAAATAAAAAGCTAATTAGGAATGTGTGTAGTAAATGGTGATAAAAATTATGAATGCTGACAGAAATTATATTTTGCTTTTCAGTATAAAGTACTCAAACATGTATGAATAAAATGTGTCAAGATGAAAGCACACTAAATAGAATTGACTTTATTTTTTAATTGAAAGAAATAACTGATTTATAAAATTATACATATCAAACAAATTGGCACCATTAATAATATATAAAATGACAAATAGTACTAATGAAATTTATATAATACTAATAAATAAATAGTACTAATGAAATTTTAATAAATAAATTGCACCACTGCAATAGGAATTTCTGATAAAGAAGCAATAATTTATTTCAATTTAAAATAAATTCAAAATATAAGCCATAATTGGAAAATAGGGACCAATAATCACCTTAAAAAATTATTTTATTACTGTTAAATATTTACATGAATTCTCTGGTCATTTCTTAACATAGTGACCAGCAAAGTTCAGTCATTTGTCATAATGAGATCCATATTTATGTATCCCCCTCATCAATTGATCTACTGTGCCAGATTTTGTGTTAACACTTTTGATATATTGTTGTTTTAGAATCATTGATGCTAAAAATGTCTTTATATAGTAGAAGTAGTAATCACTTATTGTAATATCTAAACTCTGAATTCAAAAGAGTTGGAATATGTCAATAGTAGTCTATGGACATGCATTATCATGAAGTAATACAATTCCAGAAGTGAGAGACAATGTCGTTTGTTTTGAATCAATCTCCTTAATGTTATCAATGTTTCAGTAAATTTTCCCCCTTCAGGCATAAATTCAAGAAACAAAATTTCTTTTTTCTCATTGAATAGTCTACACCACTTTTCTTGACTCCACATTCTATCCATAAACCTATAAAGTTGATGATCACTTTCAGCTGCATAAATTGTTTTGTACTTAAATGCTTATTATGAATTGAACTTTGCAGCTGACAGAGTTTTTGAATATTTTATTCATTTTTAATCAATATTGCACAACAATAAACAACAAATGATTATCCAAAAATGTCAGCTGATTCTTCTTAGACATATTTGAAATTACTACTCATCCATAATCAGTCCTTATTTTTCAAACCAAATATCCTAAGCTAAATTGACCCCTAGCATAATAATTTAGAATTAACTTGTAATCGTAATAATTATTTCAATGCCACTATGTGTTGAGTAAATTAATTAATTATTAATTTAACAAATGATGGCACTGTAGCCTTGATTTAAAATAATCATTACCCCTAGTATAATAATTACAATTTAATTCTAAATTATTATACTAGGGATTAATTTGGCTTAGGATATTTGGTTTGTAGATATTCCCCTAGTTAAGTTCCTTTATAATACCTTATTTTCCTAATATGCCTCTTAAAAACAGTTTAATTTATTATGTTTTCTATAAAATTAGCAGTTCATATTATATTTTTAAAAAGGTGCATTAAAGAGAGTTGTTTTTCTTTTGAAGGATCTGGGAATGAAATGAGTACACAGCAATAAAAATTATATTAAATGTAACTTATTGCAACTGGCAAGTCAGTTTTTCAATTACATATTCAGAATGTCTAGAATTATCTCAGAAACATGATTAAATATTTTTATATTTAATTCTCAATAGTGTTAATATCATTGTTTCAAAAATATCAAAGAAGTTTTAATATAAAATATCAGCCTAAATTTTTCATAAGTTGTAAAAATAATTTTTTAACAAAAATTCCTGGCATGTGATGGAGAACAATGATTGCACTTTCATAACATGCCATATTATTTCCTGACTGAAAGGGAGACAATGCTGCATGAAACAGTATTATATCAGAAATATGATACATAAAATCAATAAACATTATGCAGTAGAAGATAATTCAGAAAGCACTATTAGCAAGGGATACAGTTTATTGCTATATAATGTTTTCGGACCCTGTCACAGTCCCTCCTCAATATAAGTCTTTTATTATGACAAGAATCAAACAATAATTTAGATTCCATTCTATATTATTGTTTGATTCTTGTCATAATAAAAGACTTATACTGAGGAGGGACCGTGACAGGGTCCGAAAACGTTATATAGCAATAAACTGTATTCCTTGCTAATAGTGCTTTTTGAATTATCTTATAAGAAACCACTTGCTTTATGTGTATAAGTATTATGCAGTAGTGCTTAAAAAATTGCATTATTTGCCATTTTTAACTGTGTATATATCAGTTGCATCATATTACATCATCCTGTTCCATTGAGTTCTCTTGAATGATGTAATGTGCTATTGGTGATTTCATCATCCAATAGATGGCTATAAATAGAATAAATGTGCAATGTGTATAATAATCAATGTTATATTTTGAGATTAATGTTCTTACAATGGTTAAATTTTGCAACTGATCTTGTAAGTGTAGTTAATATTGCAACAATTTGTTATAAAGACAGTCAATAAACAAGTTGCTCATTTTCCTGATTATTATTGGTAGTATGCAGATATTGCAATCCTGTTATTTAATTCTATCAAAACTGAAGCCTAAGAGGAAAACACAGCTCAATGGCAGGAAACGTTAAATCTCAAAAAAGAAAGAATGAAATTACACTGAAAATACTGTAAAAACACTTTTGGCTTTATTAGCCCACTTCAGTTATAGATAAATTCAAACATTTATATGTAACTGAAGTGGGCTAATTAAGCCGAAAGTGCTTTTACAGTATTTTCAGTATAATTTCATTCTTTCTTTTTTAAGATTTAATGTTTCCTGCTGTTGAGCTGTGTTTTCCTCTTAGTCAATACATTTTGGCAGTAGTACTCTGAACTTTACAAAACTGAAGCATTATAATAAGTTGTGGTTCTATATATTTAATATACATTTTTTTTTACTGTTAAGTTAACTCCATTAAGGAGGATCATTCATAAATTATGTAATGTTATTTCAAACATTTTTTAATCCTCTCCCCTCATCACTTTTTATCAGCTCAAGCTTGACTCTTCTAACCATGACATCACAAATTCTATTTGAAGCCTTTTTTTCTGATTTTACATAAAAATTAGGTAATACAGTCAATTCTCGGTATTAATGGATTCCCTATTCGCGTAAATATATTTGTAACTACAAATTCAATTTTCGTGCTTATTCACAGATTCTCACCGAGTGGCGAAAATATTGTTATAAATGTCGTTCTGCCTGAAAAGTCTCATTACCTATCCTTGCTCACTCCATAGATCGCAAGTAGGCCAAAAGCCTGTTCTTACCATCTGTAGATCCCATAGAATAACATGGCCCTATGCTTAAATGCAGCCTCAAATATAAGCTTCCTTCACATTTATTCCTTACGCTGAGATTTTTAAAAATCTGAGGCAAAAAGCAACACAGACAAGGCTGATGCAGTTTTTCAACGCAATTCAGGAAGATAGTGTCAGCTGCCACATCAAACAACTACCCATCAAAATTAAGGTTTTATTTACTACATAGTTAGTGTTTTTAAAAAATTAAACAGAAATTACTGTAATTATAATACTGTATATAGTACTGTACACTGCATATATTGTAATTATTCATAAGGACTGTAATACACATTAAATAAGGTATCTTTAAACAGAAAAATATAGATTAAGCAAGGATGAAAATATTCAGAAGAAACATTTGCAGGAACATAACTCTATATTTCCCATAGGCACAATGATTTAGTATTCGCTAATTCAATATTCACGAAGAATTTATAGAATGTAACTACCGCGAATAACAAGAATCAACTGTACATAAAATACTGAATTACTTTACACTGATACTTTATTATATTCTTTAACTTCCAAATAAACTTTCAAACAACTCTATATATCTTAGAACTAGATATATGTCTTACATTTTATAACCAATGTATCTTAAATATACAGTGTTTTTGAAAAGTAACTGTATACCTCTATACTACTATAATACATACATAAGTATATAGTTACTTTTTGAATGCACTGTATTACATTCGTCTCTATTTTTCAAACAAGCATAAATATTTTGCATTTTATAAAAAAAAAATGTTTTAGTCATAGAGATATAAAACTTCTTAACAATTTTTGACAGCATGACATCACAATTTTCATAACCTCTTCTTTCCCTTATGTCATTTATCATCACAAATCTACTATCCTCTCCCTCCCCTAACATGAAGTAGTTTAAGAAGCTCCATTGAAGGATAAATAATGGCAGCTTTTGAGAAAAGTTATGAAAAATTGTAATGAAATTTTTTGAGCACTACTATATATAACATAAATAAACCAAGTAACTTTTACATATAAAACTGTTTTCACTTTTAACTTATAAATACAGTAAATGTTTGTTGTTTATCAACAAAGAATTATGGAAAACATTTTGTGAAATCAGATTTACAGAAGTTGGATGTAAGTTAACTAGGGAATACTTGTATCTTCACAGTACATACTTGTGGAATAGTAAATGATGATAAAAATGTAAAAGAAATGAATTTCAAATTGCAGCAGATTTACATTAGTATATCATAATTAGCTGGTCATAACACAGGCATTATTTTCCAGCTGAAGAGAATCAAGTTACAATAAAATTCGTGGAAAGGCAATAGAGTTATTGATAGTTTCAGCAGTTTTCAATGAACTATATTAAAGTAATCTAATGTATTATAACTTAAAATTGATGCAAATTAACTTGATAACCACATAAAGCATTTAAATTATTTTGCAGATTGATTTTAATGATATCTCAGTTGAAGTAATTGAAAATATCTTTATTTTCTTTTTAGTTATTATTACAATGAGAAATTAAAATTTTCAATTTTTACATAGAAAAAAAACAATGTTTTAAATGTATTAAAATAATTTTGTTCATATTTCACAGTATATAATGTATGGATAGTCAAGAAAATGAACTCACTGATAGCATAGACATAATTCAATTTCTGTTTTAAGAAGTTTTATTGTTTAATTTAAGAAGTTAACTGATGACAAATCAGTTTCCTTTAAAAAGGGTTTCAATAATATTGATATATTGTTATCTTTAGTTTTTGTTTTTGCATATTAAAACCAAAATTTCAAACATTTGATCAAAGTTGACTATTGTTTACATTAATAAATGACAATTAAACTTCATTGTTTAGCTATTATTTTCACATTCAACATTCAAACTAAAAATTTAGATTTACAATTTAAATTATTATTAAATACAAATTTTTAGTTCAAATATTCCACACTGATATAGATTTATGTGGTTTGAAATATATTGATATACAGTGGTACCTTGGTTAATGACGGCCTCAGATAATGATGTACTTGGTTAACGACAAGTGGCTGTAAGAAAAAAATGTCTTGGTTAACGATTCCTGATTATGTGAATTTCGACAAAAGAGAGCTCTGTAAAACACCTTATCATTGCATCACGTGATTCTTTAGCTCAGTTGTTAATCGTTATTTTTTTATCACAATCAATTCAAATCTGACAATATCATTATTAAAATTAATAAAATTATAACAATATAAAAATATATTTAACTAAATGATAATTAACATATAGTAATGAAAACAAATTATTTAATTAATTAAAAATAGATGTGCAACATTTCACTAGTTTTTAGTTCCTTAAAGATGATTTCTAAATGATTATTATTATAAATTCTGAGAACAAAGTCTGATTCTATTATTTATTTGTGTCGACGATTATTATTTTTAAAATTCTGCCAACAGTCTGATTCTATTGTTTGTTTGTGTTATATATTACTTCACACCTGCAAGTGGTGTGATGTCGCAGTTTCGGATTCCATTAGAAGAACAAAAACGTCTGTCCAAGATCCTACAGTTCATATAGACAATAAATCGGTGTGTGTGTGTGTCACTGTTCATTTGCATCAAAAGACAAAATCAAATCTTGTCTGTATAATAATTGTTGAATTTATAAGCTGGATCAGTGTTTACAGGTTCGTTTGTCAAAAAACTCCGAAGTGAGCCCAACTGTTTACGTTACCTGTATAATAATCGTTGAATCTATAAGCTGCTAATCAGTGTTTACGAGATTCGTTTATCAAAAAACTCCAAAGTGAGCCCAATTGTCCTTCTGGTGAAGATTGATAATTAAAAGCTGTTTTCATGAACAACTCATTTTATTAATGTTATTTTTTTGTAGCAAATATAATAAATAAGATACTTTCCATATTTTTAGGATGTTTTAAATGCTTTTATCTGCATTTTTAATACTTACTATGGTTGTGGGAAGGAGCGGGAATGAATTAATCAATTTTCAATTAAATCCTATGGGAAATCGTGCCTTGGATAACGCTGGTTTTGGTTAATGATGGTAATCCTGGAATGGATTACCTTCGTTAACCAAGGTACCACTGTATAATTATTTATTTGTATTCGATTTTTATAAAATGTGAATAAAAAATTTATTAAACAATATATTTTATTTTTTAAATCTCATTTATACTTTTTTCATGTGTTAATTAATATTTGTATGTTTGCACATATCAAATTTAAACTTTGTTGGACTTTCATAATTTTCAGCTTATATGGATAATAAATTAACTTTATATAATGGATTTATTGTACATGATACCTAACATTTTTAGTATGTTTTTTGTATCACAAATTCAGATACAACTATAACAATAGTCACTATGATAAAAATTGACAAATTATATTATGATTATTTCATTGAATGTCAATTCAGTTATGCAACTTATTTAGGATTTTCTGAAAGGAAAATCAATATTTAGATTTATATGTTACAGTAAAATTCTATTTTTGACTAAAATAATTTTTCCCGATAAAAATTATGCTATTTAGATAATACTGCTTTACACAAAAAAAAATTATATCAAAATTAGCTTAAAATAAAGACAAATAGAACTGAACAGAAGAGAAAAGTTTTATTACAAAAACATTTTCAATCTACCTTTTATCTTCTCATGAAATGGTCTTCAATTGTACTACTGACACAGAAAAGTTACAATGGCAGTACAGAATGGCAATTGTTTGTCATTTTATCTTATAATAAATACACAAGCTGCACATAGTGAAGTAGTTAAAAGGAACTTTATGAATAGAATTTGTGATGTAAAATTAAGAAAAATATGGATTTAACTATATGGGTATCACTAAACATTGGATGGAGATTTATATGTTAAGGGAAAGAAATTAAATTAAAAAAAGCAATAACAAAACATACATATATATAATACAAATATACACAATAAAAATAACAGAAAAAGTGTAACTTTCAGTCTCTCATCATTTCATTTTTAGTATCTTTTATTGTGTGTATTATTATTTATGTTAATTGCAAAAAAAGATATACTAACTTGTAAGTAGTCCTCAACTTGGTTACGTATGAAGATAGGTTTGATTTGAATGCCATCACCATACATAATCATAAGTTGGAAATGCCCAAAATTTATGGATTTCTCATTAATCAATATTTATTAGTACATAAAAGCAAACAATAAGCCAGGCCTGATGAGAAAGGAGGAAAGAAGCTTCTCTGGTCTGTATTACAACTGAGGCAGGCTACATGGATAGCTGAAAACGTTTTTGAATAAACGATTTATCTTACGTTTTTGGCTTATTGTTTGCTTTTATTTAATATCTAAAGTAAGAAGTTTTCCTTATTCATTATTTATTATTACATTCAATTTTTATCTTAATAAACTTAGTAAACACAAAAATATAAGAACCAGACAAAAAAAGAATGCTTTTCATATATCAGACCATTGGTCAGGGACTTAGACTCTTTGTCAATTTCATTGACCAGTCACAGAATTTATTCATAGCATTGCCATTGTAAGTCAAGGACTTATGATGGCAATGTCATGAATAAGTGGTCTGCTATAAAGTAGATCCCCTTCTTACACAGTCAATTCATCCAAAAAATTTCAGCATAATTTGAAAAATCTCTAAGTCTAACAATGCTTAAATTCAATATACTGGATGGGTATATTACAAATGTAATGGCCAAATGAATTTTATGAGCACATTTAATACATATTGTAGATAAGAAAATTTAAGGCCATAAGTGAAATTTTTGTAAAAAAAAAAGTAAATTGTTCAATGGTTTTTTTATTCACATTTTATGGAAATTCAACAAAACTAAAGAGACTAATGCATCCACATATTTCTGAAACTGCATAAATAGAAACCATGTAAGTTGGAAACATTTAATTTAAAAACTGCTTAGTAACATCATGAAATAATAAAATCAAAAGCACTTCTTTAAGTGCTGTGCTCTCTCTCTGAAGAATCCCATATCCGTAATTCCGAATCATGCAACGTAAATTCGGGGAATGATAGAAATTCAGAATGTACGTAAGTCTGAAGCGCCGTAACTTGGGGTATTCCTGTACATTGGTTACACTTCTCATTCTCTGCAAAAAAAAGTGTGTTAGAACATTGAAAAGATGTTATGGGAAATAGTGAGAAGACATTCCTGGCAGAAAGGATTGCCAACTTTGACACAGAGGTAAACTGGGACAATTCCAAGATAGTTAAGAAAATAGATAACTTGCTGAAAGGTAAAATCGCAGAAATTATTAGTATAATAGATAAAAAATTAAAAGGTTATAATGTAATTGACATCATGGAGTCTAATACAGTTAGCCTAGCTTGGATTTGGTGTGAGAAAACACAAAAACGATGGTTAATTTTAATTTAATAACAGTATTATCTATCATGTAATATGTTTTGGTTGAATTTAATATTAATTTCATTATTGTGTGTTTTTAACTTGTACGGATTGCGTTTACATCCTGCCAAAGTGAGTTGAAATTTTACTATTAATCTGTTGGTTTTTAACTTGTACGGATTGCGTTTTTTTTATTTTTTCAATTTTTTCAAATTTTTTCAAAAAATAAAAATTTTTTATTTATTTTTTTTATAGAAAAAAGTTTTTTCAAATTTTTTTTTATAAAGTTTTCATTACTGTACTAATGAACATAAAATATGTTAATTTAAAATGTATTCTTTTGTTCTATATTCAATTTTAATATTCAGTAATGGAATGTACCACTGATAAGGGCTGTAACTAAGCCAAAAGTGCTTTGAATAAATTGAATTAATATTGTTTGGTGTATAATTTTAGCATTATTTGTATATGTATATTAATATTCCTGCTTTAAGTGCTGTAATCATTTTGATTTTAGGTATTCTGTATTAACAATGTATTTATGAGTAAGTTAGCCTTAATTTATGTCATTTCAAATAATGTTGGTAGGTTAGGAATAATCTATGATAATTATACTCACTATCTCCTGATTACTACAAGGGATGACTATATACAGAAAATAAAATGGGTACAAAGTATAAAAAACATTTAACGTATAAATAAAGTTATTATTATTCAGCAATTTTTCACCAAATGATATCAAATATGCAAATAATTTTAAATGAATGAAAACACATGTCAATAAGTCAATGATTAAAAAATAACAATATGCCATTCCATTCATAAATTATTGCCATAAATATAAGGTATAGGTCAACAATGTTATGAAAACATAAAAAATAATAAATTATTATATTTAAGTGTACAGATGCCCTTTGAGTTACAAACTTAATTTGTATATAGGTTTTGTTCATAACTCGAATACTGCTTTAAACTTTATATAATACAAATATAAAGGTAACTTATTCCAAATAATCTAAATTTACTAGCCAAATTACAGCCCTTAAAATTTTAACAGTAACTTTTAATGATTAGAAAGAATTTAAACTAATTTTTGTGCCATCTCGTAATTAGAATAATAAAGCCCTTAAAATTTTAACAGTAACTTTTAATGATTAGAAAGAATTTAAACTAATTTTTGCGCCATCTCGTAATTAGAATAATTATTGATAATTGATGAGGATCAGTTTGTGCAACCAAAAATGTTTTATATTAAAATTTTTTTGACTGCTAAAGAAGTGCTTTTGATTCTATAAATTTTCTTTTAAATAGAAAATTGTACAAACCCAGAAATTTTAACTTCACTACATACAAATAATGATAGGGCTTTAATTTTCATATGTATTAAGGGATAATTTTATAAATATCAAGCACAAAATGGTACATACTTATTAGAAAACATGTAAATCAGGAACTTGTATAGGAAAAAAAGAATATATCTATTATACTTTCAATTTTGGGATCAATAAATTTTAATATGACAAATAATTAAATAAAGCATGAATATCAGAATATACCGCTCCAATAAACACAAGCATAGTATGAATCATTAAGCTCTTTAGCAGTCAAATACTTTAAAGTTGAAAACGTTTTTAACAATAAAGTATTTGACTGCTAAAGAGCTTAATCAATTATCTTCTTTATAAATTTTACATATCGTGCAGATCAATTTTTAATGAAATGATTTTTCATTAATGATGTCATTATTAAATGTTCTAAATTTTTCTGGAAATTTTGATTTACTGCAAATATGAAAACTATATTCATATGTATAAATGAATTAATTTTTCGCTGTGTTTTGCTTGTAAATGTAGCTATTCTGAATTTTTTTATTTTTAATATTTCAGAATTGTATTAATGTACTAAATGATATGGCATGAAATTTTAGGTACCGGAATATATTTATATGTCGTTGATTTAAAATAAACTCGGAAACTACAGTATATATATATACTATATACTATACTTTAATACTAAGATTGAACGTTTTCAAAAGAAAATATACAGAATCCAGCTTGTATATGAATCGTGTCTGGTTTCTAAATTGGGAGCAAAATCTATATTAATACATTACTTTTTAAAGACAAATAGTTATTTAATTAATATTAATGTATAAATAAGTGATAAAAAGAATTTCTTTTATAAGACACAACCTGGATTTTTCAATCGTATTTTACATTTTCATGCAAATTAATAACAAAATTTTGGTCGAAATTTACGATATTGTAAAATTGGAATTTCCATATTTTAAAACACGTCGATAGTCCGATAGAAAAATATTTGTTTTGTACAGTACTATCTTTACCGTGAACCTTGTATGCAGAAATTTGCGCGTGCGTAAAACGAATTTGACGGCACGGTAACCTTGGTAACAAGTCGATTACGCCATCACATTTTTTCTCCCACTCTGGTTGTATGTGGGAGATTAACTGCTTCGTATTTTTGGATTTGTGATTTTCAAATAACTTTGCTTTTGACTTATTGTGTGCTTTTTGTTTGGATTAAAAAACAAAAAATTTTCTTTAGAAATATTTAGAATGAATCGTTTATCCCACATATTACACCATTTTCATTATTCCTTTGGAAAATGTAAAATCAGGATAACACTGTACAGTATATTAATATAAATCTTCATTTATTGTCAAAATTAGTTATGATTCAAATAGTTTAGTATCTTTCGCATTTCATTATATCAAAATGCGGTACAGTACTGTATATAAAATCAGATACTGTAGTGTCAATTATGCTCTCGAGTGTATTTTCTAATATCGATTACATAGGCCGATAGAATTTCTGATTTCCAGAAGCCAAAAATTAGGAATTGGACTTATACTGCAGTATATACGATGTTAAATAAATTGTATTTAAATATTTTATGAAAACCCTTTTTATTGATAAAATTTTAATTCGTAATCAAAGAAAATAAATCAATATTAGAATTGAATTATTTAAAGCGTCGTACTTACTACATAATTAAAATGATTCCCTTTTAAAATCGGGAATATCTAGACTAGAGGTTCTCAAATGTGTGCCAAAACTAAAAGAACTTAAATTCTCAGTATCGTGAGCATCAATTGGAGTTCATTTGAGCACATAACCTCTTTGCGCTATCATCATGGTAAAAATTAAACATAGGCAAATGTATTAATCACCAACACAAATTAATATTGCACTATTAGGAGAAATATTTAATTTCTTTGAACCAACGAATAGCTTTGGATTGTAACTATTTCGTTACAACTAACGAAGAACATAGATTTCTTGCATTTAAAAGCAGAAAAGTATTATTTTACCTTATATATACCATTTTGTGAATCAAAAATTGCGTATACGTTGGGAAATATTTAATATTGCGTCGAAAGAAACTTGTAAAACTTATCTCTTAATTGTTAATCTTTGGAAAACTGATCTTTTACTTATTTAAAAATTACACTAATTAAAATTATATATACTGTACTTGATGTAGCAAAACCATTCCACTCTATATATTCTATAAGTTTTAAATTTTTATGAAAAGCGGAAAATTAAGAATTTTAATAAAGGTTAACTATATGAAATTGATCTATACGTTATTCGATAATAAGTTCTTCATGAAATAAAGTAAGAATGAAAAAAATCATATTCCAATTCACGAATTTTCTATTCTTATAGTTAAAATATTTTCTTTATTCAAACATTATAAAATGCGTATTATTTTCGAGTAATGTATACAGATAGTATAGTATATAATATTAAGGACTAATGTTTACATTTTTCAGTATGATTTTATTATACTTAATCATATTTCTGAATAGAATATATTGGACCTATATATCTTTACATCATTCTAAAGCAACGACCTCTACTCTCGGCCTTTTTGCGGCTCTCATGAAATTTATTATACTTACAAGTTAGAAGAGCTTCTAGAATATAGTCTACTGCATTCAGAAAAAATCATAATCATTTTTCATTAAAGGGATTTTCAAATATCACACGTGTTTTAATAAATACTGAAAGTCAATAATATAGTGAATTTAAGTTTGAAGTTGAGTTCTGTATTGAGAAAATTCTCTTAGTTTCTACAAATGGTTTTATAACTTTGAATTTGAATTGTGGCATAATCACTAAGAAAATTAAAATTTAAATAGTTAAAATAATCAATCTTACATATTATATAATTCGTATTATAATCGTTTTCTTCCATTAATTTTAAATATGGTCCAAGAGGTTTAAAGTAGCTCTGTTCGAGATCGTTAATCTAAAGTAACTTAATGCAAATTTTAAGTAAAATTTAACGGGATTCAGTATTTCTCTTAACAACTAAAAATAATTTTGATGATCATAATATCCTAATTTATAATTCTAGGATATCTTATAATTTTTGAAACTTTTATTTAATAAATAAATTGATGGATATATGCTGGTTTTTACTATCAATATAAATTGATTGTTAAATAATCTGGGTGCTCAAATGAACTGTTGAAGTATAAACTAGCGTTCCCATGATTGCGCAACCATAATATATTGTTTATATCTGATCATATTCCTGTGGGTCTAGTCATCAGGTTCAGTCGCGGAAAATTAAACTTGTATTCTGTGAGCACGGACTGTTTTTTAATATTTTCGTCGTGTCAATAAATTTAAATTGTTTTTATTTACTATGCTGATGTATTTGGTTATTAAATTAAGGATCAAATTTTATTCTATTTACAGAAGTTGGTTTATAATTTAATTGTTCGACAATAGACACAAAGAATAAATTCTTATAATTTCAAATACTGTATATAGTCAATCAAAAAAATATTAGGACACAACAAACTGTCAATCATTTATTGAAAAATAAATAAATAATACACTGAAATTAATACTGTTTTCACTATAGCCACTATATAGAACTAAAACAAAGTTTTTAATCTAAAAATTCAAGAAAAATAATATGAAATAAATAAGAAATGCCACACATCTTGTGTTCAAAGTGAAAATCACGCTCAAAAAAGTATTGGGACATAGAGGAAAAAGTCCAAGAAATAGCCATAATTTGGCAGAATTGTCATTTAAAGTGTACTATGTAAGAGATCTGAAATTGGAGAAGTTTATTTTAAGGTGATTTCAACCAATTTTTCAGCATGGGTCGGAAAAAATGTGAGATAGCATTAGATATAAGAAAAATTATTATCCATCACTGGAATAGTGGGAATTCTATAAGAAATATAAGTAGAATGGTAAATATGAGTAAATCCACTATTCATAATATAATTTCAAAATATCGGGAGACAAATCTACTCGTTAACAAAGCAAGAACTGGACGTCCCAGGTGCTTTACTGAACGTGAAGAGAGGTGGATAGTAAGGAATATTCATTGAAATCCTAAAACTAGTGCAGTTAAATTAACTTCTGAAGTGCAACGAATGTTTAAGAAATCCTCAAGTGTTGAAACTGTAAGAAATGTTTTGAGGAGATATAATTTTCATGGTCGAACAGCTAGGAAGAAACCATTCATAAATGAAGTGAATCTGGAACAGAACAGAACAGAGTTCCAGAATTCTGGAACTCTGTTCTGTTTGTAGATGAGAGTAAATACAGAGTTCCAGAATTCTTGAGGTTGATTTATATATGTCTTAGCAAATTCTAGTCTAGCTTTACGATTCACTTCATTTATGAATGGTTTCTTCCTAGCTGTTCGACCATGAAAATTATATCTCCTCAAAACATTTCTTACAGTTTCAACACTTGAGGATTTCTTAAACATTCGTTGCACTTCAGAAGTTAATTTAACTGCACTAGTTTTAGGATTTCAATGAATATTCCTTACTATCCACCTCTCTTCACGTTCAGTAAAGCACCTGGGACGTCCAGTTCTTGCTTTGTTAACGAGTAGATTTGTCTCCCGATATTTTGAAATTATATTATGAATAGTGGATTTACTCATATTTACCATTCTACTTATATTTCTTATAGAATTCCCACTATTCCAGTGATGGATAATAATTTTTCTTATATCTAATGCTATCTCACATTTTTTCCGACCCATACTGAAAGATTGGTTGAAATCACCTTAAAATAAACTTCTCCAATTTCAGATCTCTTACATAGTACACTTTAAATGACAATTCTGCCAAATTATGGCTATTTCTTGGACTTTTTCCTCTATGTCCCAATACTTTTTTGAGCGTGATTTTTCACTTGGAACACAAGATGTATGGCATTTCTTATTTATTTCATATTATTTTTCTTGAATTTTTATATTAAAACTTTGTTTTAGTTCTATATAGTGGCTATAGTGAAAACAGTATTAATTTCAGTGTATTATTTATTTATTTTTCAACAAATGATTGACAGTTTGTTGTGTCCCAATACTTTTTTGATTGACTGTATAGGAGACTGGAATTGCACTTTAGCACTTTTTACTTTATAATAATTTCACGCTATGAAAATTTCAGTTTCAGAAAAATAACATTTTATTGTAGAGATCATTTATTAATTTCTTACATTAGTTCAATACATTTGATTCGATTAAAATTAGTATTTTTAAAAGAAATTTTTCTGAACGATGATGACTCGCTGTCGGAGCACGTTATACCATCCTGTGGGGTAGATTATAAAACTACAAAATTTCAGTGAAATATAGCTTGTCCAAGTTTTTTCTTATGATTCTTCTGATTAAATAGTGGTGATAAACATAGAAAGGATTACCAGCTATGAATTCTTCGTGACTTCATTTCTTGTACACAATACATTAGATCCATTTTCTCACTATGACTGTTATAATCTTCAATATACACGAAACAAAAATAATTTTCTTCGTCTGAACTGTTACTTCTTGGATATTTGACGGTGGTGAATCAGTTCCATTGATTTAAACTGTTACAACATACCCCAGACTCTCTCATTTTGATTGAAAGGCATGATCACAGTTAAAATTAATATATAACTGCCAGGATAAGTTAGTTTACATCACTCTCCTATAAGCTGTTATATGGCTGCTATACAGGACTAATAATTAAAATAAATTTATAACGACTTTTAAACCAAACTGACTTTTTTTTTACTTTCGTCTCTTAGCGAAATTCAATGGTTTTATCTATTAGCGATGAATTCAACGTTTTATCTATTTGCGACTGCTAATAGAAAAAGCGTGGTTAAGCGGCAATCTGTATTATGTATCATCGTGCGTAATTTTAAGATTTTATCAAATCAGGAATGAATACTGATATAAATAATAACCAACTAATGTTACTTTTAGCCCAGTTTTTTCCTTATAAACAAATTTCAAATAAAATTAATTTTTCAGTAAATTAATAAAAATCAATAATATCTTACAGCTTTATCTAACATTTTAAAAATTACTTTATTGTTCCATTAGTAATATATGTCCCATCAAAAGCATTTAATGTCTACAAAAATAAGCAAAGACACTATTAAGAAATTAAGATATTTTATACAATTTAGATGCTGCTACATGGTTTATCATTTAAGAAAATAACAATAATATAAACCGAAGTATCCCCATCTAAATTACAAAAAAATTAGGATATTTATTATATATGTACAAAAATAAGCCAAGTACATTATTTTTGATAAGATGTCATTTATTTTTAGATGTAAACATTTTTCTGAGAAACATTCGAACATGTTGTCATGTCATTAAATCCCCTCTTTATTTAATCGGATTGAATCGAAATTTTTAGGAAACATTAAGTAAAATAATAAACATAAACATACATATTTGGTCGAAATCGGTTGAGCAATGCGACCGTAGAAGAGTTCACGATGAAAGGACCGCTATTCCCTTCATTTTGGCCCTCTTGGGTGGAATTTTTCAGAAAGCTATAAATAACACGAAAACATTAACATTCCAGATTTGTTCAAAATCGCTAAGCTATGTGATCTATAGAGATGTTTTTAAAGAAAAGGATCATCCTCTTCTACATCCTTTAATTTTAATCCAATTGGGCCAAAATTTTCAGACGATTTTAATTAAGCTTAATATTCCTAATTTGATCAAAATTGATTAAATAAAGCGATATGTAGAAATGTTTAAGGAATGAGTCCCTGTTTATTTTGATTTAAATGTGCTGAAATTTTCAGCAGATTTCAATTAATCTAAAAAATACATCATAAATTTCATCAATATAGGATAAACTAAGGACCTGTAAAGGTAGTGGCGGAGATGATGATGAAAAATGGCTTTTTGGCCATTTTTAAACTATTCTAGTATTTTTTTTTTTTATTAATTAGACTCGAAGCTTCAAATTTGGCCATCACTATTTTATTCAATACTTTACTTTTCTCGAATATAATTGTCAGATTAAAAATATCTTAACTTAAAACGAAAATTACAGTGAGACTAATGATTCTTGCAGTAAGAGTCAATCAGTGAATACTGTACTTGGTAGCGGTTCTCAGAAGCGGCCACAACAAAATGTTTTTGTGTGTAAGTGGACGACAGAATTTTAGGAAATGCAATGCTGAACATAACTGCGTTAAATTCTTATTTATTGTAAAAATGCTCCCCCAGTAACAAATGAATATTTCTTTTGCGCCCTTCCATTTTTTAATCAAAGCAAATACAGTGTCTTGTTTGTCTGTCCTAGTCCCAGCAAATTATTTAGAATAAATTAACAGGAAGTCATTTATAAAATATGATTATAGTAAAATGATCATGTTTTTACTAATCCAAATCAATATACAGTATCCTATTTAGTTAATTTAAAAATTATCTTTGTTTCGAATAAAATTGAATGAATGCATAAGTTTATTATTTCCACTTACTATAAAAAATTATCAATTTTTATTATATTAGTTAAATTTAAGTTAGTTCAGTCGTGTTATTGAGTCTCACCAGAGATATAATTATATACTCGATTATGAAATTTCATATAAAATTTATTTGATTTCCTTATAAAATTTTTTCGAATTTTTAATGTAAAATTGACTATCAATTCTGTAAGTAAAAAAATGATATCCCGTGACGTCATTGATGTGTGTGAGGGGGTAACATGATAACAAATTTTTTATGAAAATCAAAAAAATATTTGTATATTTTTATTTGGTTATTTTGTTGATCAATAAATATATTTGTGTCGATTTATACAATTGTATCTGTAGAGTTTAAGCATTGTTGGACTTAATGCATTTTTCAATTTACATAGAAATTATTGGAATAAATTAACTGCATTATTGTATACATTTTATAAATATATTTATATATATATATAGCATAAATAGCTACTGTATTTGTAAGTAACAAGTACAAACATATTAGTTTATATTATTAAAACTCTATATTACTTGATTTATTTGTTTATGTGTATTGTTTGTTGATCTTAAATATCATATTCCTGGTATAATATTCTATATGATATTGCCTCATTTTCATTCAGGAAACAGTATGGTACATTAATGTTGTATAGGTCAATCATTGTAGTTACCTAGCTCCAGAAGTTTTTAATCCAGAATTTTTGTTAAAATATTATTTTTCTGATTTTTTTTATAAAATTTGACTTGTGTTTGACATATGTAAGTTAAAATGTGGCTGTATATTTAAATGTTTCTGAAATATTTTAATATCAATAGCTATTATAGTGGTAACTTTCTCAAATCCAAGAATGAATTGGAAATTTTTATATTTGAATTAATAAGAATTTGAATTTTCATTTTTATGAATTTTCATATAACAGTTTTCAAGAAATATGTTGTTATAAAATGAGGGATACTGTATATAATACATATATTATTAATTTATAATAATACATATATGTTCTTACATTCTTTTGTAAGAGCACTTAATAATTAAATATTTCTAATAATTTCTTTTGTAATATGTTCAGTTTCTGAAATTACTTTTTTAGACATATTTTATGGAACATATTATATTTGAATAATAGTTATGCTATAATTTAATATTATATTTGTATTTAATGTGATATATAGTGAAAGTATTATATATTACAATAACTATATTTTCTAATTGGCTTTACTGTTTATAACTTTTTTTAGCAATTGGAAATGCATTTGCTGTTCTTAGTGATCCAGAAAAAAGAAAACAGTATGACATGTATGGTAGTGAAGAAGTACAGCGACGTCAAAGTTATGCCAATCGTGCTGATGGTTATTATGACTATTCCAGGGGATTTGAAGGTTTCTATTTTTATAATCTGTTTTATTAACATAACACAAAAAAATCTAATTACAAATAAAATACTAGATTATATGTTTGTAAATTTTATCTTGCAATGCTAGGAATTGGAGTGCAAGCTTATCCTTGCTTTCTGTGCATGTGCCTGGCATTTGAGTGTAGACAGTTAACTAAATAAGATAGGAGTGTACATAAAAAGAACCAATAAACACTTTCAGTAAGATAAACTACAGTAGCTAATCCAAAAATATTTTTAGCTAACCATTTAATCTATTTCAATTAAAGTATAGATCAAAAATGATTTCTTTTAGTTCTTTTAAATGCTTGTTGATTCATTTTATATATATTTCACAGTAAGAAATGTTATAAGATAGAATGATTTGATTAGTATCACTAATCATTAATGAAATAGGATTAAAGTATGAATACTTTAATTCTATTTCATTAATGATTTTTGTTAATATATTCTAAATAGCAGAATTGACTAGATTGTAACAAACAAATTATTTGCTTATCTAAAAAGTATGAAAGAATGTAAAATATCACAAAATAAATAAATACATATATATATATTACTGCAGTTGCATTTTTTAATTTTTCCTCAGCCTGCAAAATAAATACAGTGTAATCTTATTATCTTGAAACTCTTGATATGTCGAAAAAATTTTTTCCGTGCACTTTTGGCATTAAACCAATGTAATTTCAATAGTTATCTCAAAGCATTTTTTCAAAAACCCTTGTTATCTCGAATTAATTTATAATTTTTGTGCTAGAGAAATTAAAAATACGAATTTTCCCTCTCTTTTGGAGTCTAAACAAAGGATTTAAATTTAACAAAAGAACATAAATGTGCTTCCGATAACTGGAACAGTAACTTTTTTGTGCTTGCTCGGAATACTGAATATGCTGTACAGTATTTTCTAAGTTTCACTTCTAATTGTGATAGGTTTTTGTCAGTATGATTGTCTTTATTCAATGATATTTTCAACCTTTGATTTAAAGATGCAGCAGTATTTAGAATAATTTTCATGGAGAAAAAAAGATGTCTTATACAGTATTAAAAATTATGGTGTGTATTATTGACATAATTGGAATCTTGGAATCTCAAGTATTTAGAAGCTAATTTTCATGGAAAAAAGATGTCTTATACAGTATTAAAAATTATGGGATCTCAATATCTCAAAAACTCTTGGAATCTCGATATCTCAAAAACTCTTTGTTGGATTTTTTTTTGTTCCCGTGAGATTTGAGATATCAAGGTTCTACTGTATATTGAATGACAATTTGTATAATTATCCATCATTATCTTAAACTCTCCCTCCTTACAAAAATACTTTCTTGTATTTGTATAAAATTATGTAGTGATCACAATTGAGAACCTGTTCTAGATATTCATCACCTAAATTTTTTCAGGTATGCTTAGATCTGATTTCTTCATCTCTATCCATTACTGTCAGTAGACCAATCACAGATTGGATAGTTTATGAAAGATTTTGGATTGGCTCTGTATGTTAGTATGTTCCTTGAGGAAAGTAATGCATAAAACTTATGAAGAAATGAATTCCAGTAATGTATGAATTTTGTCAAAATTGCACATTATACATAGTATACATATTATGACGATAGAAATATTTAATTTACTTAGTCTTTATTTCATTTTGAAAAGTAAAGGATCAAAAATGAATAATCAGAAATATACAAGTACACAGATTTATATCAGTGTTCATTTTAAAATATCATAGGCATGAGATCATAGTATTTGTTATATATAAACACAGTTACCAGAATTTTTTTAATAAAATTATATAGAATTCCATATTTCATGTATTAATATATGGAATATTTAAGTTCAGATATTGAATTATTCAACATGATTTAGAGTCATATGTGCACTGTAAATCATCTTGTAACATTGAATATTTTAATATAAACCTGACATTTTATTTTTAGAAATTATACAAAATATTTTAAAAAACTAGTAAAATGTCTAGCATAGCATTTAATTTATAACAAATATTTTTTATTTAAAAAAATTAATTAGCAGAATATAAAATATTTTACAAAAAATTCACAAAGCACATTAAGTAAGAACAAATATGAACTTTATTATTAGTTATCTACTACATATATTAGTAATAAATTTTGTATTTGTTCTTGTTTAATGTATTTTTTGAATTCCTTGTATTTCTTATAAGCAACAAAACTTAGAATTTTTGATTATACAGTATTTTATTGAAAATATTAATCAAATTTTATAAGTTAATCAAAATACTAGTCAAAGTAATAGAGAGCTACAAAAATACTTGAATAAGATTTTGGTATTCTGAAAAATAGTTGTAGATATACTCTGTATGCTTAGTTTTCCCTTCATTTTCAATCATTGAAAAGCAAGTACTTATCGATTATTATTGCTAGTGACAGGACACTACAGTAATTTTTATTTTTTTTGTATATGATAATAATTAGAGTTTGTCACGGAAAATCAATTCGTCATCAAGGAAGAGAGATTATTTACAACTTTTATCAATGGTTTAAAAATGAGAAAGTTAACAAAGCTTTTATTACCAGTTAAATTAATATTAAATAAAATAGACATTTGAGTATTGGTTCAGGCCCTTCACTGGAGGTCTGTGATGATAGGATTTTTTCACATCTATCAATTTAAAGTTCATAATAACTATTAGAATATTTGTTTTATTCAATATTATATATTTTAAAAATATATCATTTTTAAATATTAAATTTATATTAAATTATTTCAGGTGATATATCAGCTGAAGAATTATTTAACATGTTCTTTGGAGGAGGTTTCACTTCAGGTAATTAAAAATTGAAAGTAATTATTAAATACAAATAGAAAATAAACAACATTCTATTTATATTTAATAATGTTATTTATTTTCTATTTGTATTTTGTATTTAATTTTTAAACTTTAAATGTATTCAAATGATTTGTTCTTATTCGTAAAAATCAACTGCTGATGATGGCTTGATTAAGCCGAAAGTTCTACAGAAATAATTTTGTTTTTTTTCACTTAAATAAAATAGACATTTGAGTATTGGTTCAGGCCCTTCACTGGAGGTCTGTGATGATAGAATTTTTTCACATCTATCAATTTAAAGTGCATAATAACTATTAGAATATTTGTTTTATTCAATATTACATATTTTAAAAATATATCATTTTTAAATATTAAATTTATATTAAATTATTTCAGGTGATATATCAGCTGAAGAATTATTTAACATGTTCTTTGGAGGAGGTTTCACTTCAGGTAATAAAAAATTGAAAGTAATTATTAAATACAAATAGAAAATAAATAACATTCTATTTATATTTAATAATGTTATTTATTTTCTATTTGTATTTAATATTTAATTTTTAAACTTTAAATGTATTCGAATGATTTGTTCTTATTCGTAAAAATCAACTGCTGATGATGGCTTGATTAAGCCGAAAGTTCTACAGAAATAATTTTGTTTTTTTTCACTTGTTAGAGCTGTCAAATTATTACATTAGTTATATTAAGAAGAAAGTGAAAAGAAAAATAGTAATATTATAAACTCTTTTATCATTTTGGCCTCATTCTAATTTACATCTAAATCTAACTCGTTATATTAAGAAGAAAGTGAAAAGAAAAATAGTAATATTATAAACTCTTTTATCATTTTGACCTCATTCCAATTTACATCTAAATCTAACTCATAGAATCTCTTCATGAGCACTGCTTTAAAATTTCTGATGGCTATATCTCTAATGCTCTTTCAGCTTCTATTTTAAGTTTTTTCCATATATGTTTCTCTCTAATTTAAAGTTTTTTTATACTGATATATATATATATCAATTGGCATTTAAAAATTATATCTACCCTTCTGTCTTTTATTTCCTTTTCCAAATTAACAAAAGTTTGATCATAATACACTGATACTCTTCTATTACAATTGGAAATGCCATGTTTATGCAACCTATAATGAATCTCAATATTCATTGTAGATTGATAGCAATTCTCCATCTCAACTTTTTTTGCATTGCCTTATATATTTTTTTATACATGAACCTTAAGTATATTCATGTTTATGGCCTGGCATAATGATGATATTAAATGTTTTTTTCTGTATACCATCTTAAATTTTTTAAGCAAAAGTGATTTCCTTAATAAATTGTGCTCATTTTGTATTTATACTATTTCATTTTCAGATTGTACTATTTTATTATTTTATACTATTTTAAAAATTTTGAATTAAAAAATTCAAAAATTTTACAGAAATTTAAATAATTTCATAAAAATAGCCTAATGGAATATATATTCAAAACTACCTAGTTATTTAATGTGGTGTTTTAAAATTTCAAGATGACAGAATTTTCACCAAAAATCTTCACATTTATAATTAGACATTTATCTAAGAAACAGACATCTCTAATTGATCAAATGTTTGTATATTACATACTACATTTAGATAGTGTATTGAGTACAGCATTATTCAGTATAAGCATAGTTTTCAAGTTAGAAACTTTTTGATTTACATATGAATTAGATAGTGTATTGAGTACAGCATTATTCAGTATAAGCATAGTTTTCAAGTTAGAAACTTTGATTTACATATGAACATCAGAAATGCATCTCTTTCATAACAAAAAGATCATCTGTACTACATAAACTAAGTATTTTTAATTAATATAAAGGAGTCCCCAACTTACAAATGGGATGTGTGCAAAAATTTCTTATAAGTGCAATGTTATGGATGGAGATTGGTTACCTAGCCATCAAACTCAGAATATTCAGCATGCTTTTAAAAAAATAAAGTGGTACAGTAATCTTGATATTGCATTATTTATTCTTTTATCCAAATATAATATGATTTTACAACAGTGGTTTTCAATAGGGAGAATTTTAGTGTTTCAGAGACAGTGACGTAACCAGCTTTTTTTATTGGGTGGGCCAAGGGTGGGCCACACCGATGTGAAAGAACATTCTTCTGTATGTGCTTTATTAAATCGTATTTATGTAACAGAATACTTGATGATCGGTTAAGCAATTTAGCAATCATATTCATTGAGAGAAAAATCGCAAAAACTCTCAATTTGGATAAAGTAATCAATCGTTTTGCATCATTAAGTAAAAATCACCGCATAATTTTGTATTGAGCCGATATCAAATAAGTACTTATATTTACCAGTACTGTATTTGGAAACTTTATTTATTCTTTCCAGCTAATCGCATTAATTAAATACTGCGTAAAATGTGCAAAGGACGCGTTTTTTCGTAGCTTGTAAGTAAAGATTTTTATTGCTATTAGCGTGAAATTATGTGGGCTTAAATTATACTTGTGGTTTTTTTATTTTCATTTTTACGGAATACAAGGCATCTTGGATTATGAGGTGTTTAATGTATTCGGTTGTAAATTTTCATTTTTACAAAACTCAAGGCGTCTTGGGTTATGTGGAGTTGAACTCTTGCGGTTTTCAATTTTACGTTTCGGGTTATATATTCAGGGTGGGCCAGAACTTTCAATGCATGGGCCGTAGCCCACCCGTAGTTACGTCCCTGTTCATAGAGAATCAGAATCACTAATGAAATAAAATGTTCATTATAAACTTTTTTTCTCATAATGCTTATTTATCATAAATAATGCTTTTTATTTAATCTTAAAGGGAAAAACAAACTTTTTTACAGCTTATTTCTATGAGGCATGTTGGAATATTTCAAAGATAAGTAAAGTTTTTGTTAATACCAAGAAAACTTTGGCATGGGGGAAAAAAGCAAATATCTATTGTTATTTATTTATTTGCTAGGTTTGTTTTCTTTGTCGTTCCTCAAAGGATTTATTAGAACTTGGAACCAAAAGTAGTAGGGTTTGAACACATGGGCCAGAACTTTCAATGCATGGGCCATGGCCCACCCGTAGTTACGTCCCTGTTCAGAGAGAATCGGAATCACTAATGAAATAAAATTAAATAAAATGTTCATTATAAACTTTTTTCTCATAATGCTTATTTATCATAAATAATGCTTTTTATTTAATCTTAAAGGGAAAAACAAACTTTTTTACAGCTTATTTCTATGAGGCATGTTGGAATATTTCAAAGATAAGTAAAGTTTTTGTTAATACCAAGAAAACTTTGGCATGGGGGAAAAAAGCAAATATCTATTGTTATTTATTTATTTGCTAGGTTTGTTTTCTTTGTCGTTCCTCAAAGGATTTATTAGAACTTGGAACCAAAAGTAGTAGGGTTTGAAGAACAAGAACAATGCCTAATCTAATTCTAATTGTAATTGTTATACAATATATAGATAAGAGCAGAATGCAAAATACACCTTTTGAGTAAACTCTCTTGGGTTTTCTCCTGAATGAGTTTAGAAACATATGACTATGCATTTGCAGCAGTACAACTTTTTTTGGTTGATGAGGCCAGAGTGATATTCTTGAGGTTTATTTTGTAATCTTTGAAGATGTTGTTAGTAGGGTTTGAAGAACAAGAACAATGCCTAATCTAATTCTAATTGTAATTGTTATACAAATATAGATAAGAGCAGAATGCAAAATACACCTTTTGAGTAAGCTCTCTTGGGAATGGGATATAAAATTGACCATTCTAGCTCTAAAATTTTCTCCTGAATGAGTTTAGAAACATATGACTATGCATTATCGTGCAGCAGTACAATTTTTGGTTGATGAAGCCAGAGTGATATTCTTGAGGTTTATTTTGTAATCTTTGAAGATGTTGCCTATATAGATCACTAGTAAAGCTAGGAATCCACTAGACCTGAAACTTAAAATTGAAACTGAAAGCGACACAGCTTCCGGTTTGTACGCCATATCTTTGCCAGAAACCTACCTGAAAGTACAGTATAAATAAATTTAACGTCTCAGTTTCAGGTCTAATTACGTAGCCAATCAGAGTAGATGTTGTCTATATAGATCACTAGTAAAGCTAGGAATCCACTACACCTGAAACTTAAAACTGAAACTGAAAGCGACGCAGCTTCTGGTTTGTACGCCATATCTTTGCCAGAAACTCACCTGAAAGTACAGTATAAATAAATTTAACGTTTCAGTTTCAGGTCTAACTACGTAGCCAATCAGAGTTTAGTATTCAATAGTTAAGATGGTGGTGCGCAGACCAAGAAAAATTTTCAGTTCCAAGACTTAACTTTAGTATTCAATAGTTAAGATGGCGGTGCGCAGACCAAGAAAAATTTTCAGTTCAAGGCTTAGGTTGCGCATTTAATGCTATGAATAATAAAAAGCTCTTATTTTATTAATTTCTTTTGTGTTTTAAGTCAAATAGATTATACGAATCTTAAGAAAAGTAATGATTTATAAATTTAATGTTTTTCTTCTTAACTAATTCGTTTTTGTGTCGTAGTTTAGACAAAATGGTAGAAGCATGTTGTAAATGTAGGAAAAACTTAGATATACTTTTAGAATTCCGAAAATACAACTTTCTTTAAAATAAACAAGAAAAAAATACAAATATATTATTAGGCTGCAATAGGCACAAAATTTGACTTGATGGTAAGTTTCCCTAGATTAATATACAACGATACTGTAGATCGATTATCTTATAGTTTAATGTAATCAAAGTTTTTGTTACGACAGAAGAAAAACTCCCAGCGAAATTTCGACCTCTACCTTCTCCCCTAATTAAACACACTGAGTTTACTGGTGAAGATCCCATGTGGGGCAGAAGCCTCATTCTCAAGTTATGGGGCTCCAAATTTGGGGCTCATCACGTGTTTTATGATTTTCTGCAAAACTTTTATAGATAATCGAATATTTTAAACGATTTTAAATCTATCTTATTATTCCGAATCGAATGCAATCAACCTAAATAAGATACAACTTATTTTTACGAAGTTACAAGATTTTTCCCCCTACGACAATATATTCGTTCTGAAGCTTGGTAAAATTCTCAAATATTTAAATTTTTTATTGTTTTGTATATAAAACATCTTATTAATTATATTACATTCGTTCACTTTTTCACATTGAATAATAATCAAATATAGAACTTTGAAGATCACCTTTGTCAGTCAGTCGAAAGAGTTAAATTCTACCACTAGATTGTGCTGTAAAGTTCTGTCAACTTGTTTATGTTTATGTGGAGCTTAAGCAGAAACTGAAAGCAACCTGAAACATAACTTTGCTCGTATCAGTTTTCTGATATAGTGGATTCCTAGCCTAATTGTTTTGTTGCATTTTAGCAGTTCATAGTGGATTATTCCTCTATAATCCCACCAAATACTGAACATTATTATCCTTGACTGAAAGCTTCTTTTTGGATCTGGTTTGGTTTGTTGTTTTTTATCTATCTATCGTCATTTTCAAATGGCATTATCATTCTGAATCCATTTTTCATCCCTTGTAGCTATATTCCTTAGAAATGATTCCTCACGATGCCGAGTGAATAGTTAAAGTTAATTCTGTTACAACCCAATACAACACAGTCTAGTACTTTTTAGCAGAAGTAATGCTTATTCTTTTTTATTATATAAAAGGCAAAATCTTTTTGATTCCTTACAAAGCTATTTTTATCTTTCTTTCATTTTAACTATCAATCAGTTTTAAGAAACACTGAATGATAACCTTGTAAGGGCAGGAAATGTTTTATTTTTTATATTAAGAATAAATATTCTGCTAAAAAGTGCTAGATTGTGTTTTATATGTTTGCATGTATATGAATATTTTTAGCTTTAATTATTTACAAAATATTAAAATTTCATTTCAAATGTTAGGAAATGTTTATGTACGAAGAGGAAATCAGTGGCATCAGCATAGGCAGCAGTCTGAAGTACGACAAGAAGTAAGATATATATTTTTTCTAATTAAAATTTCCATTAAATATTATTAATATAATTATTTTTTATATGTAAATAATCTGTTCTAGAAAACGTTCTCAAGTGCAACCGCAACAATAAAATATTATTCTGTGTAAGTGGAAACCAGAATTTAAGGAAATGCTGAATATAACTATATTAAATTTCTATTTATTGTGTGTAGAACTATTCTGTACTTATATAATTATTTTTTATATTATATAAATAATCTGTTCTAGAAAACGTTCTCAAGTGCAACCACAACAATAAAATATTATTCTGTGTAAGTGGAAAACAGAATTTAAGGAAATGAATTTAAGGAATAATAAATAGAAATTTAACAATAAAATATTATTCTGTGTAAGTGGAAACCAGAATTTAAGGAAATGCTGAATATAACTATATTAAATTTCTATTTATTGTGTGTAGAACTATTCTGTACTGAATAATCCTAATTAATCTTGCCATATTTAATCCCTTGATTCTATAATGGAATTTAATAATTTGAAATAATTTAAACTAATTTTTAGCGCCATCTCTATTGACTCTATCCAGATCTATAATTTTTAGCGCCATCTCATCTCTATCCAGATCTATCGGCAAAGTCCAATAACGGTAATCAAAAATTATTTCTAAATAAATATTACTGTCTGGAGAATTAATCCGTTCGTTGGCCTCAGTGGTCTAACGGTATGACGTTGGGATGTTAGCCCAAAGGTCCCCGGTTCAATCCCGGGCCAAGTCAGATTTATCTCTATCCAGATCTATCGGCAAAGTCCAATAACGGTAATCAAAAATTATTTCTAAATTAATATTACTGTCTGGAGAATTAATCCGCTCATTGGCCTCAGTGGTCTAGCGGTATAACGTTGGGATGTTAGCCCAAAGGTCCCCGGTTCAATCCCAGGCCAAGTCGGAGTTTTTCTTTGGATTAATTAGTTAAAATTCTAGTTTAATTATTAATTAATAGATGGCGCCACTCGTTGATTTAATAAAATAATAAATATTCTAATTACGAGATGGCACTAAAAATTAGTATAAATTATTTCAAATTATTAAATTCCGTTATAGAATCAAGGGATTAAATATGGCAAGATTAATTAGGATTATTTGGATTAAAATTCCCTTGAGGTTGGTTTAGTATATAAAGTTTATTCTGTACTGTATAGCAGAGCCAGGATTTTGGCAATGAGGAAAAAAATATGTTCTCTAATAACAATTGAATATTTCTTTTGTGATATTTCTGTATCTTTCCATATTTTTTAATTAAGGCAAGTCCCTTGTTTGTCCACCCTAGTTCCAGCAAACTATTTAGAATAAATTAACAGAAATCATTTTTAAAGTATGATTATAGTAAAGTGATCTTATTTTTACCATTCCAAATCAGTAACTTATTTAATTGAAAAAATGATCTTTTTTAATAAAAAGTGAATGATTGGAAAAAATTTTATTATTTCCACTTAAAAAGTAATAAATTTTTTAAGTGGAAATAAAAAAATTATCAATTTTTTCATATAAAAGTTGGATTAAGTTACTTCAGTCATGTTGCTGAAACTCACCAGAGATGATGGTGGAGCTCACTCAGATTTCTTTATGCTGCTTAGAACCACCATAGACTGGCCGACCAATTTTTTAAGTGGAAATAAAAAAATTATCAATTTTTTCATATAAAAGTTGGATTAAGTTAGTTCAGTCATGTTACTGAAACTCACCAGAGATGATGGTGGAGCTCACTCAGATTTCTTTATACTGCTTAGAACCACCATAGACTGGCCGACTGAAAGATTAAAAAATAGGCTGATCTTGGCCCTTTCTGGAAAGTATAAAGATATCCAACCAACAATTGAACACAGTTCTTTGATGGTCGGCAAATGCTTTACATGTTCTGTCCCTTTATCACAAAGTTTCAGAAGAGTATAGCTACAAAAGTTTTCCTTGAAAATCGATGTTCTAGAACAGGCGTGTCAAACTCATTTTAATTCAAAGGCCATTTAATGAGCCTGTAAGATTTCCTTGGGACATCATATTTAAATATTTTACAAACTCATTTTAATTCAAGGGCCATTTAATGAGCCTGTAAGATTTCCGTGGGCCACATCATATTTAAATATTTTAAAATTAAATTTTAAAGTAAAGATTCAGAAATATAGATAGGATAATTAAAAACATTTCGTAATCAAATGAACATATCGCAAAAATATATAATTACTACATAATTGCTTTTAATTATGCATGTGTTTTTAATTTAATTTGTTGCAATGAATCTAATTTTCTATTAAGCATTAGAAATCAGATTTTTTTTATACAAAAGCAAAAGTTTTCATTGAAATTTTATAAATTCAAATATTCATAACTACTTACATTTTTTAAATAAGTTAATAACACAAATAAATCTTTAACAAGCTTGTTAGCATGTCCTTTATAGACGTCCTTCAAAGAGGAATTGTTTGAAAGTTGATTATTGTATTTGGATATCCAAAAAAATACAGGTTCTCATTTATAACTTTTTGTTTTTTATAAGAAATTTCGCACAAAACGATGTAGTCCTTGCAGGAAAGCACTTAGTTTGTGTCACCAATCCGAAAGCCATGTGTACATATATGTCCGATAAAGCCATTCGAAAAACTTGTATAACAAATTCCGTTAAAATCAAACTAGAGCATCATATTATATGACATAGCTATGAAGCGAGAATTACTTCCTATTATCTCATAACATATTGTTCTCATTTTCATTTTAGTTAAGAGCGTTGGGGGCCACAAAAATCACTTCAAGTGCCGCCAGTTTGACACCGCTGTTCTAGAACATTGTATTTAATTTAATGTTTTATAAAAATTAAATATAACAATTATAATAACTGAAATTATGTTCAAATAAAATTGATATAATTTCTAATTGGACTTAAAATCATATGTAACAAATGGATAAAAGGAAGAAATTATCAAATATCTACAAAACTGCAAAAACTGGTGTAAATCAAATATACCTGATGGTAGAATTATAGATATTTTTATATAAAAATACTTTTTAATTCTTTAAAGAATAATTATTTTTGTTTTATTATAACAATAATAAATATTTAATGCTATAAGAAAAATTTTCAAGTTTTCTGTTCATTTCAATGTCTGATGTGAATATACTAATACACTCGAGCCTGTTTTTGTGTGGGGGGATAGGGACCGCATAAAAAAAATTATCCTGAAACTTCGTAAGCAGCTATAAAATATATTGTTTGTAACACATTTAAAATTTTTTTAATACGATAATTAGGGACCGCATAAAAACAGTCCCACATAGAAAATATGTAATTCAAAACCTCAAAAACCTCACAATGTGGCTAGAAATAGGTTTTTCAAATAAGGAAAAATTGAATTTACACACTGGAACATTTTTCGGTCAAGAGATATGTACGTTAATCTCAGGACTGTTATCAACTACTGTTACTAGATGGTGCAATATGTACAAGTATAGTAATATCAGGTGCGCCATGTGTTGGATTCTTTTTAATTTGCATGTTATTTTGACAGCCTTCTGTTGTTTTCTTTTTAAATTACATTTTTTAATTAATTTTTATTCATAATATGCATTTGATGGAATTTTTTTTATATGCCGCACAAAAACAGATTTGAGTGTATTAATACTTGTAATTAATTTTTATTCATAATATGCATTTGATGGAATTTTTTTTTATATGCCGCACAAAAACAGATTTGAGTGTATTAATATATTGAGTATCATAAACCAAGAATTCTTGGAGTAAATATCCTAATCATTGAAAATTGGAAATAAGTAGCTTTATTTTTATTTTGTTGATATGTATGAGTTTTATTGAATAAATGCACATATTTGTTAAAGATATTTATTTTTCAGTCCTTTATCAATCAATCTTTTTAAATTTGACTGCTAAAGAGTGAGTGATTAATATTTGTATTGTGGACAATTTTAGTGACTGATATATTATTTGTTAACATGTTTGGACCAGTATTGTATAGTATACAGGATTAGTCAATTATATGATCCATCCATCCTTGTCTTCTGGATTCTGTTTGAAATCTGGGAGATATTGGAAATTAAGCCTAATTAATATGCAAAATTTCACATTGTGAAATCTCGATTTAATTTTCATCAAAATTTTTTGAAATTTTTACAATTTGTTACATTTTTTATTCTTGTTCCAACAATGTAAAAATTTTTTAGAATTTTATTTCTTTCGTAACTTTTCATTCATTATATAAGATTAAAGAAAACACGATTTTTTTTGTATGAAATCCTTTTTGTATGATGTTTGTTATTTTTTGATACCAGCAAGCCTTATGAATAAAATAAGCTACGAATAAAGATAGTCAGATCATATTTTATAAAGTTATCAACAAAAAACTAGTAGTGCCTCGCAATTCAATGTCCCGCAATTCGTCAGTCTCACAATTCGATACTTGGCTTAATTAAGGTTTAGCAATAAGCACTAATAAGCAGTCCAAAAATAAT
>AYEL01083303.1:0-62405 GCA_000484575.1 Olivierus martensii | reverse complement strand
CAAATGATAATTTTGATAATTTTATTCTTTTTGTTAAATAAAATTTTGGTTAATTAAATTGTTTATTTTGTCCGGATTTAACTGACGCACCCTGTATTATCTTCATAAAATTTTATTGAGAGTGCTGTGTTTAAATTTTCCTGAATATCCCTTGCAAAGTCGCAAATTCTAATGAATATCAACAATATTAATTACAACTAAACCTAACAGTTCTAACGATTCTGCAGTTCCAGGTTCGGCCTGAGCTCAGGTCTTTAACTAAATTCTAACTTAAAAATAAACTTGAAAACAATCTAACAACAATTAACCTTTAACCAGCAAAACAAAACCAGAAACTTACAACTAGAAGTAACGAATAAGTGTTACATTGAAAACAAGACGATGTTAGAACTTACACGAATAAATTGAATAAATTTTCAAACAAGTTAGATAACACAAAAATATAAATTTATTAGACTCAAAACACTTACAAAAGTGTTAATAAATGCTTTATTGGAACTATAATAAAGCAACAATCAATAAATCAACAAAACTTGTTTAATCCAATTCAAATATCAAAAATCCAATTATTCACAAGTAATAAACCTTAAATACTACTTAAATTCTACTACCTCCACCTCCGATACAAACTTCAAACAATTGCAGACCTTTACAAGAATTCAAATGTCACTTAGCCAAACTTACGTTGATACAACACCTTGTGTCATTGGTTGCGTAGGCTTTTATATCAAGTGATTTACAGTTCCGTGTTTCTTCATTTACATAAATACACATAACAAGTTTAAATTTATTAGCTTACAGAATAATTCCTGTCATCCTCTTTACAAATTATTTATATATTGAACAAAACATTGATACAGATCATTCTTACATTCACATATCGGATCAGTGGTAAAATTAGTTAGATTAGATGATGACGTCATTAGCCGGGACAGCTCTTCCGGAGGAAGGTTTCTGATTCCGTAACACGTGATTGCTAACTACTACAGCGGAGAGTGTGGAAGTAAGTCAACTCTTAAACTAAAAGATAATATGTTAGATAATAAGAAAATAATGATAAATAATAAAGTGCATAATAAAATAAAATAGGACAGGTCAGAGTTAACTTTTTCACACCCTTTCATGTACTTTCAAGGATTGTTTTTGTTACTCCTATGTACACTTCTTCTCTATTTTTGTTTTGATTATAGGTACTTGGTAAATTCCTGCTCTCTTAATTCCTTCTCTTTTATATTTCTCATTTTTTAATATAAATATAAGATATGGTACACAAATTAAAACACCTTTATGTTTTAATGATGACGTAGTTCTAAATAACAGATATTGAATTTTATTAAGATCTTTTTGTTTTTCTCCAAATTTATGTTCTTTCAGCCAGAAGTTATTAATCAGCAGGGCCATTTTAGAATCCACTATGAGCTACTAACACTCATAATGGGATCAACAGATGAAGAATGAGAATCAACTGGGCCGAGTCCAGATTGCTTGAAAAAATTTGGAAATATAAAATCTAGATTCAAATTCAATTCTGGATTCTTCAGATTGAAATCTACTATGCTTTTACTCAGCCAGCTGGCTGACTTATTAAGTACTTTTTTATTAGGAAAATTTTTTTTGTGTTATGATAGCTTATGCTAATTATTGAAGTAACTTTATCTTTGTTTCTTCATATTTTTAACATATTGAATGAAAACTGGATAACAGTTTTGGGTCATCATAATTTTTTCTGTTTAAATTAATGGTAATTTTATCCTCAGTTTATGAAAATTTTTCAGGAATAAATTTGTAAATTGTGGTAAAGGTTTATATATTTATGAATAAACAAATTCTGATGATGATAGTATTATCACAATTTGTTTCTCAGTTCATGAAAAACTTTGTTTTCAAAGATAAATGATTTCAGGCTTGTATAACAACTATTTTTTGTTTTTACACTATTATTTCTAATATATACTATATATAATTACTATTTCCTACATTATCATTGTCACAAATTCAATGCAAAATTTTCCTAATTATAGATTTTTATAAATATTTATATCTTAATAAATGTTTTATTGTAATGTAAATTTTTTATCCTTAATTTTTAAAAAGTTCAAATCCATTTGTGGATTTAAAGAAACAGAATAAGATAAAAACAACTCCTCCATTACCACTTCGAACTCTTCCAAATTTATATAACAAAAATGATCGAAAATTTCCAACTATTGAACCTACAGAAATGATTATTGTAACTCCTAAATTGAACAGGTAAGATAATTTTATTTTTAATGAAATTCATGGAATCTGTGATGATAAATATAATAAATTACAGAACACCCAGTGGAAGATATGGTACACAAATTAAAACACCTTTATGTTTTAATGATGACGTAGTTCTTACACCTGGTTTGTTTATACCATATTCAAAACAAGTAGATAAAGGTAATCCTTTAATTTATAATGTTTATAAACGGAACTCTCTATCATCATCATGAAATAATATTTTTTAATATATTTTAAATTGGTGTCTATTATAAATTTGTATTTATAATCTAATAACTTAGGATAGACCTTTATAATAAATTTTTAGAATTGAAATTAATAATAATGTGAATAGTTAAAAATAATTTTCTATATTTTTAAAATTTTATAAGGGCCTATTCCAAAATTTGAATTAAAATTTGACCAGTTTCAACCATTTCATTTTGGATTAAATCAAAAATTTTCAAAGAAAATAACATCAAGAGAATCGCCTCTTAAAAATTGGGAAGATGATGTGACAGTAAATTTGTTTAAACAAACAAATTTAGTGGCACAAAAATCAAATATGAAAATAGTAAGTATTACTTTATTTTTTAGAAATACACTAGACTCTTGCTAATCCAGTATTCCTTGCACAGAGAATGCCAGATTAGTGAGAATGCATAAAAATTTAGTTTAATTCTTCATTTAAATTTAATGTTATAAGTTTATTGTAGGTAATACATATTTAAAATATATATATGAGACCATGATGATAAAAAAAAAGATTGTACATACTATATTGCTCATTTACAACAATGAAATGAACTTTTCACATCAGTACAAATTAGATAAAATATTATACACTATATATAAAGAGTAAAAGAAATGTACAATTACAATACAGCAGAGATAATTAAGAAATTGGATTATTAATGGTCGGATTAGCAAAAGTCTATTGTATTTACAATATTGTAAAAATTTCTTTTCAGAAATCTATAAAATATTAATATAATAGAATCTTATTAATTGGGCTATCAGTAAATCAGGACAGCCATTTGTTTGGGAGAAATCTTAAAGAACAAAAAAAATTGAGAAAATAACTAGAATTTGCATTATATATGGCACTATTGCAGCAACGATTACTAGAAAGTTCATTTGTGAATACAACTGATAGTGAAAATGATGTCATTTTGGAGTGCATCACCAGAAACTATGAAAAATTTATATATCAACAACAATAATTTTTAATGTTATAATGAATACAAAGATTGTAAAGATGGAGTTATTGAATAAATGGCAGCAAAATATCAAAAAGATGTCAAAAGACCAAGAAAGTTGAGAATAACACATCTGAGCTTGAATGAGTTGCAAAGTTGCGGATTTTAACGAATATCAATAATATTAATTCTAACTAAACCTAACGGTTCTAACGACTCTGCAATCCAGAGTTCGGCTTAAGCTCAGGTCTTTAACTAATCTCTAACTTAAAAATAATTAACTTCAAAACAATCTAACAACAATTAACGTTCAATCGGCAAAGCAAAACTGGAAATCGGAACTTACAACTAAAAGTAACGAATAAGTGTTAGATTGAAAACAACAAGACAATGTTAGAACTTACACGAATAAATTGAATAAATTTTCAAACAAGTTAGATAACAAAAAATATATAAATTTATTAAACTCAAAACATTTACAAAAGTGTTAATAAATGCTTTATTGGAACTATAATAAAGCAACAATCAATTAATCAACAAAACTTGTTTAATCCAACTCAAATATCAAAAATCCAATTATTCACAAGAAATAAACCTTAAATACTACTTAAATTCTACTACCTTCACCTCCGATACAAACTTCAAACAATTGCAGACCTTTACAAGAATTCAAATGTCACTTAGCCAAACTTACGTTGATACAACACCTTGTTGTGTCATTGGTTGCGTAGGCTTTTATATCGAGTGACTTACAGTCCTGTGTTGCTTCATTTACATAAATACATGTAACAAGTTTAAATTTATTAGCTTGCAGAGTAATTCATTCATGTCATCCTCTTTACAATTTATTTATAAATCGAACAAAACATTGATACGGATCATTCTTACATTCACATATCGGATCAGTGGTAAAATTAGTTAGATTAGATGATGACGTCATTAGCTGGGACAGCTCTTCCGGAGGATGGTTTCCGATTCTGTAACACGTGATTGCTAACTATGATGGAGAAGGTGGTAGTAAGTCAACTCGTAAACTAAAATATAATATGGTAGATAATAAGAAAATAACGATAAATAATAAAGTGCATAATAAAATAAAATAGGACAGGTCAGAGTTAACTTCCTCACAGAGTGATTAACCAGAATGCCATAGATGTATTGCTGGATTACCAAAATTACTTTATATAGGAAGGCAATGTAGAAAATCCTGTATTTGCACTAGATAGCTGTGCTGATTTTATTAATTTGCAATCAGTGAAGGACATGGCAAGGTATACTCAATAAATTCTGTCAGTATTATTAACTATTAAGAACTACATGCATATTTGATAATATGTTAAATTGAACTATTTTTAGTGTAAATATTTTTCTCTGATTTGGTATATTTTTTCCAGAATTCATATATAATACTTTTGCTTAATTTTAGTAGTTTGTTTTTAGTTTTTTTATACTTTTTAACTTTCTACATGGAACTTTATATAATTGGGGTAGCTGCTTAAAATGTTTTAGATCTGATATGTCCCAATTAATCAGATTCTAATATATTCCTTTATAAAGATTGAGAAACTAAAAAGTAAGTTATTTCATATAATATGTAACTAGATTCATTTAAAAAAATTGTTGCAATATAGATATTTGTAGTTAGAGTTGCAAAGTCGTAATGTTCAAAAATATCAAACAACAACAAACTAATTTAAACCTAACATTTTAACGACTCTGCAAATCCAGAATCCAGACTGAACTCAAGTTTTTATTTCCTAAAATAAATACAGTAAGACCCCATTTAATGCAGGGGGATACATTCCAAGGAAACAAAATGCTAAATGAAACAGCATTAAACGAGGTCATTTTAACACAGAAATAATAAGGATAGCTGAAGCAGGAGAGTGAATAAAAAATACATACATACAAAATAAAATAAAAAAATGCTAACATGTATTATTATTATTGTATTACATTAATTACAGACATCTTATTATTGCTAATATCAGTTTGTATTCATAAATCATTCATGAAAAATTTTAAAATTAGAAAATAAAAAGTTTTAAGAACAAAAAGCAGTAATCAGACTGCAGTAAACTTTATTGTAATATCGATTTGTATTCATAAATCATTCGTGAAAAAATTCGCAATTAGAAAATAAAAAGTTTTAAGAACAAAAAGCAGTAATCAGATTACAGTAAACTATAAACAACAAAAAAATATTGACGAAAGAAAAACATTCTAACTTCAAGGAACTATAGTTTAAAATGGCAGGCATTCAGATTAAAACAACTAAAATGGGATAATTGTTATTTTTATTACTGTAAAATAACATTGATTACTGATCATAAATATGAACTCTGACCACAGCAGACTTTCGTATGTACTGCACTGCACTGATATCAAACCCACTGTGAGATGACATAGGAGTATAAAATGTAACAAATTCCTGCGATTTCAGATTTATGTAAAAATAACGGTTTGAAAACCATGCCAAAGTGAATCAATAAAAATATAGAATTCAGAAAAAAAACGTGTTATATCAAAATAGCATTAAATGGAGCAGTATTGAGTGGGGTCTTACTGTATATCAAATCAAACCAATTACTAATGTCTACCCAACAAAAATAAGCAACCAAAAAACTTTCACTTATCAAAGTCAGCAAAGCGCTTGCCAACTGGATGCACCCTAGATTAGTTAAGTCGCCATATTGTACGAGGATATTGTATCTGGCGGCGGCCACTTACACAGCCCATCACAGGATTGCCAATACCCACAATGGAGTCAACCAGATGGTTGAAAGATGGAGTTCAATGGGTTGGGCCCGGACCTTTCCTGAAAAACTGGAAGTGTGGTACTCACGGATTTGAACCCTGGTCTTCCAAGGTGGTAAGCCACAGCTTTACCATGCGGCCAACAAAAATTAGGGATTTTTGCTTAGTTTTCCTCAATAAGTTAACAACATGCAAGAAAAAATATATAATGGAGACCCTATATTTTAATTAAATAATCCGGGTTGTTAAATTTTTATCAATCTCTTCAGTATAAACTACTGAAAATAATGAAATATTGATAAAACTTAACGAAATTGATGGACAAATTATACTCTACATTCCACAAGAACGTTTTGACATTCCATTATTATATAAGCCTATACTTAGCGGCCGGATGGCCGAGTTGTAACGCTGTCGGCGTGCCATGCAGGAGGACCCGGGTTCGCGTCCCGGATCTGGTATCTCCTGAAAAGTTTTTTCGGGGTGTGGGCCCGGCCCGGTGATCCCCGTCCTTCACCATCCGGCCCCCCTCCATGCCCGGCCCGGTGATCCCCGTCCTTCACCATCCGGTCCCCCTCCACGGTATGTGTGCAGCCCGTGGTTGGAACCGACCCCACCTCTTAGTAATCTCACTGATTGGAAAGGGGTATAAAATATGCAATAATAAGAAGCATATACTCCTATAGCCTTCTTCATACAGACAATAACGGAGCCAAGAACGGAGAATTCATAAGCTCCATCACGCTCTTAGAAGGAGATTATAATAAATTTGTGAGGATAAATCATCGATTTATATCGATGGGATGAATAAGGTAAGAAGGAATCATACAAATTGTGAAGTCATATTGGAAAACTGATTAATTTTATATCACTATGATAAAAAAATTTAGTCATATTTTTTTATAAAATATAAAATGTTTATGCTTAATTGTTCGAAAAATAAAGACTGTAATGCAACATGTTTGAGATATATTTGTTATAAAATACAAAACATGTATCTAAATTCAAGACATTTATATCTAATTATAGTTTTATTTGGAAATTAAAAAATAGGTATAAAAAAGTACCGGTATAAATTAATTACTATTGCCTATTATTTTGTTTTTATTTTTACGCAAAATCGCAGAAAAAATTTTAAGTAGAAAGGTGATGTCTTCAAATTTGTAATATCACGGTCAAAGAGTGTTAAAAACAGCGTAATATAGGGCGAGTTCCAAATCTCAACAGACAAATCAGTGATGAGTGATTAAGCCAATCAGTGTTGAGTTAATCAGACAAGTTTCTTGCTGATTGGTTCTGATCACTCATCACTGATTAGTCTGTTGAGATTTGGAACTCGCCCATAGTTATGGATGCTCCCTAAGAATGGTGCCAAGAAATGGTTTGGGGTCTTTAGTTTTTCTATAATCTCTATCAGCCCCAAAAGCTAATTCAAATAAAAATAATAATATGAGTGAAATAGTATGCTTACTATGCTATTCAATTTTCCAATTAAATTGGCATTCTTAAATTCTCTTCTATATAGAAATCATAAATTTATAGCAGCGCTATATGGATATCACCAATATATATTATTATTATTATTATTATTATTATTAATTATAATTATTAACATCGAAATATTATAAAATTTTTGTGTCCCTGTTTCCACTAAATATCAATGATAGGGCGCGTTTTTAAATTCAACACTTGCACGTAAAAATGGCTGACTATTTTGATGTTATTTTATCTTCTAATGCTAGTCAATTTTTTAATATCAACATAGAATTTCCTATGTTGATATTATATAAAATATAATTTCCTAATGCTAGTCAATTTTTTAATATCAACATAGGAAATTATATTTTAAAATGCAAAAAAATATCTGTTGTAAAACTATCAACACATAAAGCATAAACAGATTCTCCATTCTTTATATTTATTTTTCGCATGGAAGCAGCCATCTTAACAAATGACATCAAAGTGATACAATTAATTTTTACACATAATTTAAACAGTGTGCGGAATGGGGACCCTCTGGCGCTCCCAGAAGAAGGGTAATGATTCATGCAACAATATATAATAAACCGTATAATCAATGGTAATAAAGATATATAGATTCAAAGAATTTATTGTATACAATATTTGGTACACTATAAATTGGTAAACCGCAGACAAAACGATAACAGAAAGATAATACTATATAAGTACAGAATGATTCTGAGTTTATTGTGAGTTGACCAAGTGAAATTTGAAGAAATAAATAAGAAGATACATTAATAGACAATTTGATTACGAAAGCAGAGATAAATCCCTAATATGTCCGAAAAACAATTTCAAATAAATTTTTTTAATGTATTAATAGACGTGAAGAAACTTTGGGTTTTTAGATAGCATAAATAAACTATAAGAAAAACAAAAGCTTCTTAAAAATTGTTGTAATTTTCAATTGACTCTAACTGCAGGATCAGAAGGTTACATAAATTGTGCTGTTTTCTGTGATGAATTTGTTAGTATTAAAAGACTTTTAAAGCCACTGATAAAATAACGCCGCTACAAGTTCTAAACAGAACGAAATGAAAGATCTTTATTCGAATATTTCGATTGAATTAAGGATTTTATTAACAACAACTGTTTCTGTTGCTAGTGCAGAAAGAATGAGATTGGGAATATTATTGTGATATTGTTTGATATACATAACACACAATGTATGATATACGTAAAAACTCACTATAAGGAGTTTTGATTAAATAAAGTTTGCATTAATTACATTTTTTATTTTTCGGGAATTCTGGAGAATTCTCGGGAAGTATGATTTCCCATTCTCGATTCCTGAAGATTCCAAAATGTCGGGAATTTGGAAACACTAATTCAGACTATGGAGCATTTACTCATCTGTTCTCTACTGGATTCCATTTCTATTTATGAGAATTTGGATACTAATACAGAAACTGTAATTTTACATGCTTGGCATTGGACTTATATTTAGTTTAACCTTTTTTTTAGGGTTTTACAAGTAATTTGTACATTTATTTTTGTATTTTTATGTTTATATTTTATGCTTATTGTATTTTATTTCATGTTTTTATATCATTATATTTGTACATTTATTTCTGTATTTTTTATGTTTATATTTATTTTCACTTTGGTATGTTATGGATATGAAATAAATAAATAGTGATGAGAGATTCATTGTTAGAACAAATATTGTTTGTAAGTTAAATTTATAGTGAAAAATCTATTAACTTGGAAGTTAGTAAATCAAGAAATGGGTATAAATGAAAAAAATCTGTTATTATGAGCCAATAAAAAATCCAAATTCTTTCCTGATTATCCTTCATTTCTTCCATCCAAAAAATAGGAAAATATTTTGAGAAAAATTTTTGATTCTTATGATAAAAAATTCAAATACATTTGTTATCCAGATTTAATGATAGAGGTAATGTAATATTTGTTATTCAATTAATTAATCATTGAGTTAAGGTGGTGGTTCTTACATAATTTATAAGAATTATTCTTTTTTGTTTGTATTGTTTTCATAAGTTTTTGATCATTTTAATAAATTCTGAAAAGCCATATTATAATAATCAAATAATATATATTTTTTAATACTGATTTCTAATAAAACTTTTCTTTATAGAAATATCCAACAATACATCTATTAATTTAACAAGAAATCATCCAATGAATATAACAAACCAAGCTGCTATTTGCTTCAATGCAACTAATACATTTACAAATATTCATAGTTCTACTACAAATATTCAACCTCTTGGCACTAAAGTAAGTCCAATTTATTGCAATATAAAATGTTTTGTGTTGCAGTTTAATATAAATAAATCTTCTTGATCAAAGTTTTTTATCAGTCATTTAAAACTATAACTTTTATTTTAAATATTTACAAAAAAAAATATAATTATATATCTTAATATGTAAGTTATTTTAAATAAAATGTTTTAATACATTATAGACTCTTAATACAGAAAATCCCTGACTAGGGATTTTCTGTATTAAGAGTCTTTGTGGGTCATTCTGCAAAATCATACATAAGTCAAAACATACATATATTGGAGCATATCCTAGACCAGGGGTCACCAAACTTTTTTGCACAGTGGGCCGGATAACTGACAAAATGACGAGCACGGGCCGCATAATCATTATGTACAATACTTGCAAGCCAGAACGAAAGCTCTGAGAAAAAGACAAAAAACCAAGTTCAGCATTCCATGTTAATCATGGGTGAGTGGCATGCAATGCACAAAAAACAAGGACAATCAACATATTTATTTACTAAAAAAGTTATCAAAGAAGGCAACGTTAGCAAAAAGATAGTTACGTCAGACCTAGTGTGATAAATCCGAATCTCACAAACTAAGCAGCAAACAATCATTAGTGAGATTTGTGAAACTGACATTTGGCTTTCAAGATATTATCAATGTTAGGTTAGGTTAGATACAATATTTTAAAATTTAAGATAGTAAATTTAAAGTACATAGCAGCAGCCAAGAGGTCTACGCACGTGTGAAGATCTCCTAGTATTCTAAACATAATATTTAAATTAAAATTGTATCACAACGTCTCATGTTCCATACATTTTATCAAGCAAATTCAAGTACTGTCAGCAGGCCGGATAAACTGGCGTTGCAGGCCAGATCCGGCCCTTGGGCCATAGTTTAGTGACCCCTGTCCTAGACAATACTAGTTTGTTGCAAAGATGTAACATTAAAAACAATTATATTAAAGAATATACACATAACTTGGCCAGATGGCCACTTGGTAAAGCTGTCGTTTACTATCTTCAAAGATCTGGATTCAATTCAAAATGCCACACCTCCAGTTTTACAAGAGGGATCAAATCTAGGCCTGGCTTGTTAGCTAAAACTAACCTAATAACTATACAAAATATATATTTATGATAAATGATGAAATTAGGATAAAATTCTAGTATCTGTGCATTATAGCTTTATCTACTTTTATCAGTATATTTTCTTTTAATTCAGGGAATCTCTACTTAAGTATGGATCTGTGTGAGTCAGGGATTACCTGTATTTTACTCTCATTTACAACTGTTCTGTTTTCTTCATAAATTCATAAATCATATACAATAGCTCCTTGTTTAATATTGGGTTATGTTCCTGAAAATTATGACATGAACTTAAACCAGAAAACTCATAGGACTAGTGTTATCAATTGGGATTATGTTCCTACTGTGCTTTCTTTCTGGTACCAGTATTGATATTATTTGCTAATTTTTTACTTAATCATTACTATGTTGTTCAATAATGGAATGAAATGCTTGATTTAAACATAAATTTTAATTTTAAAATGTTATATTAATTATATTTTAAAATTTACATCAAAGAAAAATTATTTTCTAATAAAAGACACCTTATAATTCACAGGTGTTATGACTGATTAGTTTTTCTAACATCAGTTCTCAATCATTCACTAATAATGGTGCCATTCCTATCACATATCACATGTTGATTGTACCCAATGAGACCAGTAGTATTGTAGAGGAAGAGGACCCTCAAATAATTTTTCCTGGGTGGGATTCAATCTCAGGTCCTCTGATTGAAAATTCAAAGTGTTTCCATGTAATGAATCCAATTGATTGAGCTATTGTAATATAATTTAATATTGTGTTCTAAGTAGTGTTGAACATTGCTAAAACCATCAAAAGGCAACATTGATGTTATAAAACATCAGTCTGAAAAAATCAATGTTAGAAAACATTATTTTTTTGTATTTTCAGTAACAACTGCATTGACATATTCTTCATCTATTTCCCAGTATTTTATCAACTGCTTTACTTTATTAGCTAGATACTCTCTAGTGTTCCATTCTTCCAATATAAAAACATCTAATGCTATATTGCATAATTTATTTTTCTTATCTATAAAGTGGACAATCAAGATAATTCAATGCCTATTCTCAATGTCTGTCTATATACCAGTTGTCTATGAGCAAAATTTCTGTTTGAGCTACAGTGTGACTGTGGATTTCATATTATTATATTTATTGGAAATTAATCTTTTATCCATAATCAGACTAACTGCTTATACTCTTTTCTGTGTCAGTTGACGCATATGTTTTTATCCAAGTAACTTTTATAGTCTTGAGCTTGGCTCATTTATATAAGTCAAGCAACAAGTTCAAGTTTCTTAGTTTACAGAGCAATCAATTCGTCATCCTCTTTACAAATTAAGTTATGTATCAAATAAAACATCGATAAAAGATCATTCTTATTTTCTCACATCGGTATTTAGGTAGAATAAAATCGGTATACCTGGTAGAATAAAAATACCAGATATTACATGTATATTCTAAAACATGTAAGTAATGCAATTTTTTGAACACTACTCTAGTTATAACCAATCAAAACCTGAATTCTTTGTTTGTTAATTGACAATTATTGTTATCAGTTTACTTTGTAACAATAAAGCATAATTGAAACTGAATAGTTAAGATATAGATAGTTCTCTATTTATATCAAGAATGTGTTCTTAGCAATAACACATTAAAATCAACTATGTTTTTCCTTATACACAAGTATATCCTGCTATAATGTACTAATTTGCCCAGAAAAACCTGTGTACTAAGTAAAAGTTCATCAAGTAGAATATAAGAATTGCATTATAAAAGGCAGACTGTCCATATGAAAGATTAATGGTTTATATCCAATTTTAATTTGTGAAGAATCAAATTTTTTTCACCTGTTTCATGAAACATTATATTGTTTTACTTCTATTTTATTTCCATTTTAATTATTATTTAATTTTTAATAATAACAATTCATGTTTATTCAACTTAAATTGAGTAAAAAATTCATTGATAGTGAAAGTGACTATCTTTCTTTATGATGTTAATATTAATTCATCCAAAGGATATTTCTACAGATTGAGATTCAAATAAGATTAACTTCATCATTTGTTCAGATGTTATTTGTTGTCATTAAAATTTTTATTGCATTTTACTTTTCATTAACAATATTCTATTGTGAAAAAAAGAAGTTGAAATGTGAAATGTTTATTTTTTGTGTTGTTAATATTTCAAATAAACTTTATTTTGTAATTCTGCTTTTACAGTATTTTTATTCTAGATATTCAATAAAATTTGAATAATTTTCATGTTCATAGTTCAAAAATAGAAAAAAAGAGAAATATTACCTAAATAAATCAGTAAATCATTGCCATATTAAAATAAAATAAATACAATATAATATTTGTTAATTATAAATCAAAATAGATTACAAAATAATTGTTAATTATTATAGTAATGTAAAACTTTGATGATGATGATAATTTTACATTTTTATTTTATGAAATTTCTCCACTAATAACTGCATCATTAAAATATCTTACATAAAAGTTTTGTGAAATTAAAATTAATATAAAATAATTACTTGTTTATCAAATTTTTATACTGCAATAATAATTATTATTTTATATTCTATTTTGATTATAATTAATAAATACATTACTGCATTTCTTCTATTCTAACATACTATCAATTTACTTAAGCAATTTTTCTCCTCTTTTTCCCTTTTTTTTTTTTTTTTTTTTTTTTTTATCAGTAGAACTTATAGACATGGAAAATTATTCAAATTTTATTGTAAATCTAAAATAATAATGCTATAAAAGATAAAAGTTTGTTTAAAATATTTACAGCACAAAAAATGAGAAGTGTTTTATATTTCAACTTCTGAATTGAAAATTGATGTACTATATTGGAAGTCTGCCACTATCTTGTTTACAGTACTGACATGCTAACTGTCAACAGTTAGTTATCAGCTTAAGACTAAGTTCAATTTGAAGAATTTCAAGCCTTGCCATTGTAAGTTGAAATGGCCAGAAATCAAAAATTCCCAAAATTTATGAATTGCCCAATTATCAATAATAAATCTTAATAATGAATTGCCCACTTAATCATAATAAATTTAACAAACACAAAAATATAAGAATAAAATACAAAAAGAATGCCTTCCATATATCAGACTATTGGGTCAGAATTGAACCCAGGTTAATTGCATTGACCAATAACAGAATTTTTCAATGACATCCTTGTCATAAGTATGAATTGGTCATAAATCAAGACTAATAATTTCAAAACTCAATAAAAGTATTTATTGAGTTTATTGCTGTAAAGTGCTTGATTTGAAGTTATTATTTTAATAATAATAAGCAGTTTAGTTTTATAATACAGTGGTACCTCAATATACGTCTTTAATCCGTTCCAGATCCTTAGATTTATACCAAACAGGATGCATACCAAACAAATTTTTCCCATAGGAAATAAAGGGAAAATGATTAATCCATTCCCATGAAAAAAATCCTATTATTATCGGCATATTATACATTGGTGGGGTTGTATAAAATAATTTAAACACTGCTTAATACTAAAATACATAAATACAAAAGCAATTACAGTATATGAAATAAATGAAAATTTAACCTCACTATCTTGCTGAAAAGAGTCGAGTGCCTACTAGGATGGTGCTGAGAAGGGAGGAAAAGGAAATGTTATTGTTTGGAAGGAGAATCCGCTTTCAATAAACTTCAGGAATCTGAAATTCTGGTGTTTTTTTCTCTTTCTATTTTCTCTTTCTTTTCTTAAAGTTCTTTATATTTTCTGTTTGTTTTCTTTACCTTGTTGAGGCTCACCAGGTTTGACTTTTACTAAAAATCTGTCCAAATAAATTTTCTTCTACCTTCTCTTCAGGATGTTTTGGAAATATGACATTGTCTGGTCATTCCAGACAATGCTATTATGATATGTTATAATTTTTATATAAAGAATATGTTTTTTAAGAGAACACACAACAGACTCATACAAGTTCTAGCACGCAAGTTGGTTGTATTCCAAACAAAGATCGTAACCAAACAAAATTTTTCTCATCCAAACAGGATGTATACCAAGTTGGACATATTCCAAAGCGGATGTAAACCAAGGTACCACTGTATACAGTCAAGGCAGTGTTAAGACTACCTATAGTAGCTTTACAATGAAAATTGTTTTGTGATACTGTTTGAATTTATATGTATTATAAAATTCTATTTTAAATTGTGATTGATTTATTAAAAACAATTTTATTTACAGTTACATAAAAAAACCACTTGCTTTACTTGTATACCACAAAGCAGAAAGCAATTCTGCTTTGTGGTAAACAATTTTATTTGTTTAAAGTTAATGTAATCATTTACATTAGCTTCTTTACTAAATGATAAAAAAATACGTCATAAATAATATATAGTATGGAATTTTCATTGCTCATTAAATATTAAAATAATGCATAAATAATGCATTATTTCATATTTTAGGTTTATATAACATGAAATATTTTTTAATGTTTTTTTTGTATAAATATATACTATCTTAAAAAGTATTTATTGAGTTTACTGCTATAAAATGCTTGATTTGAAGTTATTATTCTAATAATAAGCAGTTTAGTTTTAAAATGATGGACAGCAATGTTGGGGATTGCTGTGTAACCATCAGAGCTCATGCAAACTTGATTGGAAATAATAGACAAACTCTATTATTTTCAACAATACACAAGCTTTGATAGTTGTAATAAATAAGCAAATACAGGTCTTCAATTTATGACAAAGTTGAATCCAAATATTATGGTGGTAGTTTGAATTCGTCATAACTTGAAGTATGATTTTCCATAGGTGCAATGTATAAAAAGAGGTTATGTTTCTTAATCACCAGAACTCAGGATATTCAATATGTTTTAAAAAAGTAGTAATGTTGAATAAACTCTGTTTATTCTTTATAATGAGGGAAATGTGTATCTTGCATTTTCTAGAATTTTTTGTAGCTAAAAATAAAGCAAATATCATGTAAAAATAAAGATGAAATGTTGAAATTATTTTTGTCTCTAAGTTTTTAGCATCTGCCAGATGTCCACATAATAAAACAGTTGTTTACCAGCTTTGATCCCTGTTTAATTCCAAATACCATATATCCATTTTTTCAAAAAGGGTCAGGAAACTCTTTAAATTCCATCCTTCACTCTTTTGATAAATTCATTATAAGTGGTTTGCCCAGTCTGTAATGGGCTCTAAAAGTGGTGACTGGCAAAAGTATTCCATGTAATTTGATGACTAAAATTCAAACTAGTCTAAAAAAGTTACTAGAAAAATAAACAATTACTTTTTTGCCAAAATTTCCCAATCATTGGCTGATTACTACATAATAGAGTTCAATCTGGCCCAAATATGATCGGCCTATATCAATGATAGAATCAACAGAAATTTTATCATAGTGAATCAATGCCTGGACTTGATTCATCAAAAAATTTTCTGATGTACAGAATTCAGATAAATTAATTAATTTATTATATGCTTATATTTTATTTTATTGCATATAAAATCACATATAATAATTCAATTCAATTTGTATTTCAGTTCAAAAATATTTTTGAACTGAAAAATTCAGTTCAGAAATAATGAATGATTCTGAATTTTTGACCAGCATGATTGTCTTTTTTTTTTATATTATATGCTGCTTTCCTTCTTATTGGAGATTAGGCAATCTACAGGCTGCCCATCTTGTAACAGTGGGCAATTAGGGAAAGGATGGGATTTTGAATGGGCTGAGTTGGACATTTGGAATTAAATATGAATACTCCATAGTGGTATTTTGATTCAGTTTGGTCAATTGGCTAGCATTGTTGCAAAATCATTGATAGTGGCTTTTGTAAGTAAGGATTTTTGTCATAAATAATCAACTTCATAAATATGAATCATCATAACATGGACAACATGGTAAGTCAGGGACATCCTGTATGGATGACTATTATGCATTATCTGGCAGATAAAGTTTGCAAATGATCTTTATTATTATAATTTGCTTGATTTTAAAGACTATGTTTTCATTTTTTTATATAAATAAATTATTGTTGAATCATAAACTATTGTTTTGTTGGCCTTTATTTAATATCATTTTGGACAAATTTATATGGGAAATAAATTCCTAGTTTGAGTTCTTGTTTTACAAGTGCCATCGAAGAACAAATTAACTGTTAAAGTTGAGAACTGCTTATATTATTTAAAAGAAGCTAGTTTAGAATCCTAGAATAAAAGTAAATAACAGTGAATCTCATTCACTGATCATAATTTAAATGTCATATTATCCTATCCCTCTTTAAAAAAATTAATATTGAAAAAAACAATCATAACATCTTTTATAAAATGTAATTCTGCTTATTGTTGTTATTGTTACATTTTTATTTTGGACATTGTTTTGCCAATTAATTTATTTCCTTTCAATACCAATATCTAGCAATATAATGAATATTTTTAAATTTAAAAGAGTCATTATAGTTGACCATAAATTTATTGATGATCATTTTCTGCCATTATATTGGTCATTATGACAAAATTTTCATTCACATTTTAGTAGTTGACATTGCAATGGCTGATAATCTTTTCTCTAATGGTTTTTTAATTGATTTGTTAAATGATATAACCATAATTCAAAGGTTCTTTGATATCATGGAACACTTGAATTATATTTTCATTCAGAGTTATTTTTGACAAAATATCTTAACTTTAATATGTATGAACAGGACATTAATATTTTTGAGAAAACTTCTTTCATCTGCTAATTTAATAATTTATTTTTTAATCTATTAAGTAGGATGGACCTTAATAGATTAAATAAATTATTTATTTAATCTATTAAGGTCCATTGTTGTGTCTTCATATCATGGAAGTGAAACAAAAAAACCCAAAAAAAAAAAAACACTTAAGCTTAATAGATTAAATAAATTATTTATTTAATCTATTAAGGTCCATTGTTGTGTCTTCATACCATGGAAGTGAAACAAAAAAACCCAAAAAAAAAAAAAAACACTTAAAATTTTAGGGCCCCAAAAAGTTTCTTGCACCCGGGCCCCTTTATAGAGAAGGCCGGCACTGGAATTAGGTAAATATTGTAATATTACAACTACAGTATAATATTGACAAATTATAAATCTGTAATCTGAAAAGTTGAACTGATATAGAAAAAGTGATAATTATAAACTGATTTAGTAAAAATAAAAGCTTTTTAGTGATTAGTATTATTTAAATTATAATGGTTACAAATTATTAAATAAAAAGTTCATAAAAATTTTTATATAACTTTACATACCTTGCATTAAAATGATTCCAAAACATGCTGCAGAATTGCAAGTAATAAAGGAATATTAATAGTATTAAAAATTATTATAGCAAGAAACAGATTTCTGTTAGTAAAAATATACTTAAAAAAACCAATTTATATTCATATACATATTAATTAACAATTTAATTAATGAAAATTTGCATAATACTTTGTTTTTATCAATAATTTTTTAAAATGGTTCAATTTTCTTCATTCATAGCTTATTTTATTCATAAGGCTTGGTGCTATCCAAAAATAACAAATATTTCATTGAATGGCTAAGATTTCATACAAAAAAATTATATTTTCTTAAATCTCATATAAGGACAAAAATGTGAAAAATATAAAATTCAAAAAAATTTTCATATTGTTAAAATGAGAATAAAATTCAAATAGAAATTTAATTTCCCATGCTGAGTTAAAAACGCTGTTAACCCACGATGAAAAAATCCCAAGGTGTATATTTAACATATTTAAGCTTTTGTGGATCAGTTTTTGCATTTATTGGTTGAAAATATGCGCATCTTCTGATGATGGTTCCTAAATTTTCAGTTGCTGAAATTTTTTTAAATTATGTTTTTACGATAGATATTTTGAATGGATTGATTTGTAGAATTTGAATTATTTTTATCGAACCTTATTCATTCTGTATTCTATTCTATTTTATTTTATTAATCTTATTTCAATTTAGGGAAGAGAGAATTTTATTTTTGAAATTTTAAGTAAAAAGTGAAATTTTCATATGATGATCTCTAAAATTTGTAAAACTGAAAAATATTGTCAATAATAAAAATTATTGGTTAATTTTGTTAAAATAAACAATAATGTTTCTTGTTCATTTATTGCTTTATTTTTACCAAAAATTAAGTAAAATAGAAAATCTGAACATAAATTACCTTTAGACTATTTAAAGGAGTGTGGCATTTTTATTGTTTTATGGCAGTCAGTCACATCGTCTGAAATTGCAGCCAAGCCTACTTTACTGCAATGTATGTGGTATTGGGCATATTGTGTCAAAAAAGATCTGTAAGCCAATTAAAGCAAAGTAGACAATATTATAACTGTTTATATATGAGAGTGAACGATTTTCATATATGTTGGGTTTTTGATATAAATTCAAAAATTTATAAAAAAAATTAAAATAAAAATTATTGATATGAAGGAAAAACATACTAATAAATATATTTTATTAATAAAAATGACTATTTCAATAAATGTGTTACTTTTTAGCTAATTATATGACATAATTAATGAAAATTTGCATAATACTTTGTTTTTATCAATAATTTTTTAAAATAGGATCCAATTTTTTTCATTCATAACTTATTTTGTTTATAAGGAGGCTTGCTGCTAGGCAAAAATAACAAATATTTTGTTGGATGAAAAAATGTGAAAAATATAAAATTCAAAAAAATTTTCATATTGTTAAAATGAGAATAAAAAACACAAATAAACATTAAAAATTTCAAAAGATTTTGATGAAAATTAAGTAAGATTATCACAATCTGAATTTTCTGCATATTAATTAGGCTTATTTTTTTTAATAGATTGTGAACTTCATTCAACATTCAACTTCATATAATATTTGAACAAGAAACTGCACCATATACAGATAAACAATATCTTACATGTGACATACTGTATGCATGAAATCATCTCTTCAAGACATTTATATCAGAAATATTTCTTAACATTAACAATAATGGCAACCTTATCTAATTACTTAACTTAAGTGGGAAGCACATCAAGCAGTTGAGAATAATGTTAAAATCATTTATTAATACAAACGTTTTCCGCTGATTAAAGCCATCTTCAGGTATCCTTCAAAATTACAGATGTTCTAGAACAGTTATTCGTTCAAAGAACGTTTTTTGTTCTATCAAAATTTAAAATCGGAATTTGTTACAAGCTATATTGTTTCATATTATAACATTACGAGATAGTAAAAATAACAAATATTTTGTTGGATGGCTAAGATTTCATACAAAAAAATTGTTTTTTCTTCAGTATCATATAATGAATGAAAAGCTCTGAAAGAAATAAATTTTGAAAAAATTTCAATGAAATTAAGTGAGATTTCCCAATATGAATTTTTTGCATCTTAATTAGGTTTATTTTGAAATGTTGCAAAACTCAGCAAGTTATCTTGTCCAGAGGCCAATCCACTGCAAAGCAATGAAAAATTTTAACAATTTCTCATTAGTGAGCTTTCAAACATTAATAATGAGAAATTTTAAAGTAAGCATGAAAGAATATATCTTTTAAAATTCTATGATTATTTTTATTCATTTTTATAATATTTATGATGATGATATATTAATTCTAAAAAACTGTTACAGCTCACTATCATACTAGAAAAAGATCCTATTCGATTTTTAAAAGTTTATTTCATGCTGTTAGGATAGATAAATAAAAGTATTTCAGTATGGAAAAAATCAACTAATTATAGATATTTAATTTTAGTTCTTCTTTTACTATTTATAATTTGAATTTCTATGATTTAAAAAAATAATTGGTTATAAAATTTGTTTTTTAAAAATTGTCCAAAGTTAAATTTTTCCATCCCTGATTTAAGCTTTGTTGGTTTTGTTTTCATCTTCAGTACCGCATTGAAATAAAAAAAATTGTTAAAAATGAATTTTCTATGTTGTTAATTAAATTTTTAAAAAATTGTTTGAGATTTATATTATTAGTTTTCTTTTGAAATTCAATGCATAAGTTCTAGTTTCTTATACTTTATATAATTCTAATTTTTTGAATTCTGATTTACCAGTGAATGATAAATTATATTCAGGTAATTAGAATTACATCACTTTTAATAAGTTTATATTTTTACATTAACTAGATCAATATGTAAAATTTATGTAAAATTAACAAGGAAAATTTTGTTCTTCAGCTTTGAAAGCTAACTGAAAAAGAATTTTCAAATAGTCTTCAATTGTCATGAGACTTCATTTTTGGAAGTGTTACATAATCAAATTTTTATATAAAATAAATTTACATAATAATAATGGAAAAATATAGAACAATATTATATAATAATGTTCGAAAATTATAGAATTCATGTTCTTCTATTGGAATTCTTAACTGTTAAGTTTTGCATAATATATGTATATAGTTTAGATACAGCTGATGAGGGTTGGATAGACCAAAAACATTTCTGTAACTGTACAATAAATAATAAAGATGTTTATATCCTACCTAAGTGCTAGAAAAAAGAATTTATCAATGTTATATACAGGAAAACTTCTTATTTTAGATATTAAATAAAAGCAAACAATAAGCCAAATAAGTAAGATAAATTGTTTATTCAAAAACATTTTCGGCTATCCAATTAGCCTGCCTCAGTTGTAATACAGACCAGAGAAGCTTATTTGGCTTATTGTTTACAATATTATATGTTGTATATATTGTCAATAGGACAGGAGATCTCTTTTACTATAAACAACTGAGTTCTGCTGCTTCTAATAACACAAGAAATCACAACAAGCACTTGAAGCATGATAAATACACTATTTTATTATTAGAGTATATGTAATATTATATATATAACTAATAATAAAATAGTGTATTTATCCTGCTTCAAGTGCTTGTTGTGATTTCTTGATCTCTTTTACTTCAAAAAAAAAAAAAATTCCAAATTCTTTTTGCTTCTTCTTATACAAAAATAAATCTTAACAACAGCTCAAATTCAAGCAAAAGATTGATATTTATTATTTGCTAAAGAACTTTCAGCTTATTCTATTTATTCTTCTTTTATTGCTTGTTCTATTATGTATGTCATTTTGCTGGATGTTACTGAAGATGGCTTCTTTAAGCTGAAAGATCTTTAGCAAATAATAAACATCAATCTTTTGCTTGAATTTGAGCTGTTGTTAAGATTTATTTTTGTAGGATAGGAGATATATATTATCTCTCTTAATATGATGTATATGAAATATATATATTATGATAATTATTACAATATACAATATTACTACTAATGATAATTCATTATTAATAAAACATTATTGACAATGTTCTTAATTATTGTTACAATAATATCATAATTATAGTTGTGACTCTATGGCATAAGATTAAAGAACTTCATTTTTTTAAATCACCATTTAAACAGAGCTTTGGAATCAGACACAAACTCTGTGAGTCTAACTCCTCACTTTTTAAATCTCTGGTTCCAGCTCCTTCATAAAAGTTTAATATGCATTAATAATGGTAAACTTATTAAAATGATAAATGATAATCATAAAGGATTTCATCAATACTTTGTGAATTATCAGGCTAATTTTTAGACCAAGGCTTTTTTTTTGGCTGGCACAAGTCAATATTTGGACAAATTAATGTAATAAGTGTTGACAACATAAACATAAAATGGAATTCATACACAAATCTTTATCATATTTCTGTTAAAATATCAAAATTTATCAATTATGTACATAATTATATTATATTTGCAAAATTTTATTCCTTAATTTCAAAGACTCAAAAAAAGAGATTGCTTGAAATTTTTATAAATTAATTTTCTTGATTTTTATTAAATTTCTTGATCATTTACATGTAGACGCCATTATTTATTATTTTGGACTTCTATAAAAACATTAAGTAATGAGTTAAAAAACAGAAAAGTAAAAACCAAACAAGCAAACTTTCACCACACTGTATGGAATGGAAATGATCAGTCAGTCACTACCAATATAAAGAAGTGCAGATCAGTCTTCCGACTTAATGATTCATCAGTATATTGTATTTTTTGCAACAAGTTATCTACACTAAAAGTTAATAAATAATAATATGCACTATACAAACTATAGAAATTTTATGCTGCTTATAAACAGCATGTTGTGTATATGAGAAAAGATTTTTTTTATAATTTGTTTAAAATAATAAATTATTTTTATAAATATCAAGTTTAAATTTGCATTTTAAAATATGGTATATAGAAAACAAATGTTTTGCCAAAAATACATTTGTAAATCTAAATACAAGTGTAATCACTAAAAATCCAGACAATTTTACCCTCCTTTAGAAACAAACAAAAAAATTAATCCAATTGAAAAAATTAGATATATCTGTATGTAATACATTCTATGCATGCATGCCAACCAAAATAAACAAATAGTTTGTTATTCCAAAGATAAAGATGTTAAATGAACATAAGAGTAAATTCATTGACACATTTTATTTTGAAAATAGAGATTATGGAAAATGTTCCATTGTCATTCATTTTGTGAAGATGGGGATATCAAGAAATATAGTTTATAGCATTATTGGAAAGGTTGAGAATGGGAAAAACCTAGAAGTGCTAGTTCTAGTCAAAAGCATAAAAAATGACTGAAGCAAAGAAGGCCCATCTTTAAGAATTGACTGTTGGAATACTTGGTCAAACTCAGTGAAAATTGGTAAGAAAATTCAACATTAACTAATCCTATGTGAACAAAATCTTGTAGAAATGGATATTCAGCAGATAAAATACATATTAGCACCCAAATATTCTGAAAAAATTTAACAAAAGGCAAAACTGTGAACAAGCTCTGCAGATACATTTTCATAGTAAAATTAAATTGTTTTGTTGTGATAGATGACTAATCATATTTCATGATTGATGGAAATGATGTGCTGGTAATAAGACTTACTATCACAAACCTGGTGTTGATGTAAGTCTGTCAGTCAAGTATACACACACTATTAAGTTCCCGAAGAAAGTTTTGGTGTGGTTGGCCATTTCAGAGAAGGAAAGATGCAGACATTCGTCCTTTTGGCAACTCAATTGATGCAAAAACCTATTCAAAACAGTGTATAAAAGCAAGACTACTACTATTCCTCAAGAAACACCATGGAAATGGTAAATGCATGGCCCAATCTCGCCAGCTCTGACTATGTAAATGCAACTCTCACCACATTTGACACTTTGGGCATAAAGTACATTTCAAGAGGTGAAAAGTCCTGAATGTTCCACAGTTACATTCTATTGAAAGGTATTAACTGAAACAAAAAAACCTACAAAAATAGTTGGGAGATTAATGTTGCTGAGCTTAGAGAAGAGAGCAGTAAGCAGATCTGACAAACCCTAGCTTTCATGTTCTGGAATTTTATGGATAGGGTGAAGACAAAAATTCACATAGCTGTTAATTATGGAACAGATTCATTTTGTAAATAGCTAATCTTTATATATAACACATATATTTTATTAAATAAGAAGTTTTCTTAAAACTGCATTTGAAACTTTCGTCCAAATTTTTAATGATCAGACTTCATAGCATGATTTTGTCAGAACCATAAGATGATAGAATTTTGAAAAGTAAATAATATCATTAAAAAATTAACCTAACTTTTATTTTCAACTTCAAATACAGCATCCAGTAACTTCTATTTTTTATTATTGACTTTTTTTATATTTTGTGACTTCTACTTTTTATTATTGATTTTAATTTCTTCTTCTTCTTAGGAAAAAAAATTTTCAAATATTCTTGAAGAACCAATATTACAGTTTGAATGTAAAGTAAGATAATCTTTTGTAAATATTCTATTTTTGTATTATTAATTTTTCAGTTTAAAATTATTATATTGTTATATTAATTAAAGTTAAACAAAAATAAACTTTATTGTTCTGTTTCAGCAATTTTATAATTTGTTTTTTAATTTCAGAATTTTTATTATAATTAATTTAATCAATAATAAAATGAAAATAGCTTACATAGTTAATTTTTTATATTTTAGGAAAATAATGAATCATTCAATACACCTGAAGAACCAATTTTAATGACCAATCAGAATGTGAGTTTTTAGTATTTTATTTTATTATCTATAATAAATTTTATTTCTTCATAAATATGAGCAAATCAACATGAATTTCATATTTTATAGTTATAATAACAAAAGTTACTTAATAGATTTTATAAAGTTGAAAAATATTAAATTTTGTTATTCAAAATTGAATAGAACAATTTAATATAAAGATAATTCTGTAATAATAATGATTTGAATAATTAGACTCAATACAAATCTTTTAATAATGAAATATTTAATTTTCAGCAAATGAATGCTCTAGAAAGTTTGAAGAAAACATTACAGAAAAAGAAAAATGATGTAAGTATTTTTTATTTTTTTTAATTTTATTCAAATTTTTTTAGCCAATCAATTTTATCATTTTTTATACATATATATGTATGCAACGTATTATATATATAATATGTTACATACATGTATATGTAACATAATATAATGTCTTTAATAATAAAATATAATTGTTTATTTATATGGGGGCTAGCCATAATTCCTTAGAAAATGAGACTAGGACCTTAAAATTTAGCATTTCTTATTTCTTGAGGTTTCAGCTGTGTATGGACATTCCTCTTCATACACAGCCTCCTCCCTCATTGACACCTCATTGTGAAAATTAAGGGCTTGATATTCAGTTTTTCCCAGCATGACACTTCTACTATCATGCTTCTAACTCCAGTTAAACAGGACCTATCAAAACAAAAAAAAAATTGCATATTAGTGAAACAGTAATTTAAAATTACAAATCTATAGCACACATACAACATGGTGAGAATAAGAACTTTTTAGTTTCCCCACATAAAAAAATTTTTTTTAAATTATTTTGATGTCCTAGATATGCAAAGTATAGACTGGATGTGCTGAGTGAATGAGAGATCTCAAAATAGACTGCATTTGAGAGTGTGATGAACAATATTATGAGAATATGGTTTAGAATGAGAGATATCAAATGACAATTAGTTTGAGTATACTGAATAATAATAGAGTGAAAAAGTGCAAGTCAGAACACAAGTATGAGAATGACAGACTAATATAGGTAAGAATGAAGTGAAGATTACAGAGGGTGATTTTAGTTTCTCTATATCTTTCCTGTAGATGTCTTTCTCATTCATACCAAATTCTGGTGTAAACAAATGATGTGCTGAATGAATGCCATAGCAATGAGTGAATTGAATGGTAGATGATTGAGTTGTAATAGAACAGTTGTTATGGAAGGATTGTTGGGAAAATATAATGATCCTGAAATGAATGGCAACAGGATACAAAAAATGGAAGTCTGTGTTGAAAGAGGTTGTTTATATTGAATATATTTTCAAGCAAAAGGCAATCTATCTGAGAGAGATATGAAAGATCAAAAAGTATAATAGATTTAGTTTTGTAATGAGAAATTGAAGAGGGGTATTGAGAAATTGAGAGGGATATCGTGGGCATTAGAATGACTGATGAAAGATACAATGATGAACTGAGATCATTATTTGATAATTTTGTGAATGAATCTGATGAGTGGATGAAATATGTGCAGATATGAGGGAAAGTATAAGATTTGCATATGAAATGAAAGGAATAAGAGATAGGGTTATGTGAAAGGCTTGGTCTGGTAGATGGTATTTTGAATAGTATAGAGGATATATGAAATACTTTAAAGAAATATGTGACTAGTTTTACAAGAGAAATAGTTGACGAAGCCAAAATAGATAAGAAGAGAGATGGAGTAATGAGGTTTCACATGCTGTGGTAGTGAAGAAGAAAACATATCCAAAAATGTTAAATGGATGAGTGAAGATGAGTATAAGAGATGCAAAAATGTGCATGCAAGATGAAAGAGAGTAACAAAAGAATGGCAAGAGAGATGATCAGCTGTAGAATAATTTTGAGAACACTGGGATGTCATGGAAGTATATGAGAAGTTTGTCCAATTATAAGTCAAAATGCATCTTAAAAAAGCAGTGAATTGGTTGTAGAAAAATTATTTATTAATTTATGTTTAAGTATAGTAATTTAAGTTGTTTTTTAAAAAAAATGTTTTAAATTCTTTTCCTGCCCTTGCAAAACACTGAGAACCAAGTGATTTATTAAAATTTGGTTTAAACGGAACGAATAAGGAATACCTGGTGTTCCAATACAATTAATCATAAAGATCACTTCTATCTATTATTATATTATCTTTTATCTTTGTTTGGAATGTACTAAAGTAGATATCTAATCTTTTTAAGAGATCTGAATGAGAAAATTTTATAGGGCCACAGGTTTGGTGATTGATTGAGAATCAAAAATGATGTGTATATTCCTTTTCTGTACATCTTCATAGTGCTCTCCTCCCTTAATCATAATCATGATGTTCAAATAGTTTATGGCTTTTCATCACTCTTTCTCTCAAGCCATAATAATATCCAGGACAGAATCCACAAAGAGATTTGCAATTGTGCTGTCTTCCACGGTACTTTCATGTGAGATAAACACATTGTCTATATAGCATCTGTATAGTTTGACTTTTGATAATAAGACCAATAGAATCTCCTCTTTTTTTTCCTTAATTCAGTTTGGCCAGTATTCCTTCCAATTGATACTCCCATTTTCTGTATATATAATTTTCTCCAGAAGTTAAAGTATAATTTGTGACAGAACAAGTGGCAAATGTTTCTGATTATTTCCCTATCAGATGTGGATGTTAGATGTTTTACCATAAACTAATATAATTCTAGACAGGTGGGTTCAATGTTGACTATTGAATAAAGGAATTCATAATCAAACATGGACATCATTTCTTGAGAAAGAGTATTTACTATGTTGAGATCATCCAAGAATTCTTTGGTTGAGCAAAGGCTGTACTCGTATCCTTTCATATGATCTGCACACTATGCAGCCAGTTTCTTTTCTATCAGATAGCATAGGACTTAAACTTTTCAACAATGGGTCTTGCTATGAAAAGAGTTTTATGTGATTTAAGGAAATCAAACAGACTGTGGCACATTGATGCTTTAACATCAGTGTTTAATGAGATAATTAAGTCCAACAATGTTTAAATTCAATGTATATGAATAGGCACATTAGCAAATGGAATCACTAAATGAAATTTAGGAGCATATTTTAAATAGACAGTTTAAGGCCATAAGTAATATTTTTGTAAAAAAGTAAATTGTTTAATGAATTTTTCATTGCCATTTATGGAAATTCAACAAAAATAGATTTATGCATATGCATATCTCTGAAACCTAATAAGTCAGAGACCTACTGTACTTAAATTTTTAGAAAATAGATTTTGTAATAGATAATTAGTTTATGAAATATTTATAAAGTTTCTAATAATTAATATAAAATTTTATATTATTTTATCCCATTAAATCCCAAGCATTAAAATATATATATATATAAAAATGCATACCAAAAAAACAAAGCTCTAAACAGGATAAATACTTTATTGCAGCATCAATATTAATTGAAGGAAATAAACTGTTGTAATCCAAGACAATAAACCATTCTTCCGGGAATGGACCAGATTCCAAAAGTTTATCTATAAATTGCACTGGTGAAGATACAGTAAATTCATAAGGTTCCATTTTTGTTTACACCAGTTCGCAATATTTTGCTCCAAAGTAAAAGTAGGGCATGTGTAGCGGGCCACAATATTTATAGTTTTTATTATATACTGAACAATAGAGCAAAATGAAATTAAAAATAATTTTTGTAAAAAATTTAATCATCCAAGTTTCAAATTACGTGGTAGTGCCTAAATGTACTTTTTGGAAAATGGAATAATGTTATAAAATATTATTAGTAATTTAGAATCAAACTAACAAAGTTTGAAAATGAAAAATTTAATTCTAATATTATGGGGTTTTATTATTTTGGAACATAGACCAATTCTACCTATTATTGAATCTGAGATGCAAGAATTTTAAAATACAAGATTTCTTATGATATATCAGAAATCATTGAAGATATCAATGTCTCCTGAAGATGGACCCGTACTTTCAACATTTGAAAGTTTCATAATGGTATTCCATGGAATTGAAAGTCCATCTTCAGGATTATATTTAAATGAAATATATTTAAAAATCCATAAATACTATTATGAATATGAATGAATACTTAACATTAATAATACACAGTTATAAAGCTCTCAGTTAAAGTGAAAAACAATTATTTATTGCAGAGTACTTTTGGTTTTAATAAACCATCATCTGTATTATTTGTATTTTTTTATAACTGTGTATTATCTGTGGTTTTAAAAGTGAATTTGGATATATATTTTACTTAACATTACTTGAAAAATAAAAATTAGAACTAATTAAGATATTTGATTTTATTTGATCATTATTTAAAAATTTACAGAAAGCTATAAAGGCTAGTTATTTTATAGCTATAACTAAACAGTTTTCAAACTATAAAAATATTATTGGTATTTGTTAATATACATTTTGAAATTATGAAACATTCAGGTATAACCATTTAATGCACACTTGTTTAATGTATTTTCCCTATAATGTACAGTCAGTTTTAATACCCATCCTTGTTATAACATATTTCTACCCTGTGTAATATACTGATGCAACATCTAAAATTGCAGATGCCATGCAATACAGTATATGCTGGAAATGATTTTGTTTTTATATTTTATAGTAATAAAAAATACGTTTTCTTTAATATTTAAAAAAATACAACTTATTACTATATTTTAGGATTTTTTTCCACTTTTTCTAACTACAGTGAAACCCCGATTTTGAAACTTTTCAGGGACCGGCCCGAAAAGTCAAACGAGCCGGGAAAACGCACGAAACGGGAACTCTGATGACGTCATAATAAAAAAGTTATATAATTAAAACGTAGGAAGAGGGAAAGTTTTACATTGCATGTATAGGAAAATGCTCGGACTTCCGAAAATAGACGTTTAAAGCGGGAAAGTCGTACGATACGGGAACGCACGAGCGGGGTTTCACTGTATTATGAAATCCAGATTGGTTTACAATTGATGTTAAAACAAACTTTTCATTGTCTAATTTGAAGAAACAAATCACTGTTATGCTAGATGAAAATAGCAATAATAGTTGGGATTTTTGCAATAACAATTGTTATTCAAAGTCTACAAAATAATCACATAATAAGTCAAAATGTAAGAAAGCAAAAACAAAATAAATAGTTCAAAAGAAATTTCATTGTATTAATGAAATAGGAAACGCATCCATCACACAACTATTGTCAGAAGCACAAATCTTGTGAACCAGATAAATGTATAATAATCATATTTGCTAATTTATTAGAAATATTATAGATTGCCAAGCCTATATTATACACCGATCCCTACCACAATCGACCATCAAGATGTTTTTTAATAATAGCACATATTTGTACAAAATATATTACAAAATAATTTTTTAATTATATAAACTTAAAACAGAAAATAATAAGTTATCAATACATCATTTTAACATTTATTAAAAATGGAAACTTTATACTGCTCTTAATTTACAAAATGCATGTTCATTAGTTGGAGAAAATTTTACCACATTAACGTCTTTAAACAAATATAAAATTGTTTTTTAATAAATATCAATCACAGTTTAAAATAACATCTTATAATATATAGAAATTCAAACAATACCAGAAAAAAAAAATTTCATTGTAAATTTGCATCTTAGTATATCAGAGCTGTAAACAAGATGACAATAGATTATTTTAGAAGTTGAAATATAAAGTGCTTTTTATTATTTTGTGCTGTTAATAATTTAAATAAACATTGCCTTATAATTGGACTTTTACAGTATTTTTATTCTAGATATAAAATTAAATTAATAATTTTCCATATCCACAGATCCTTTAATAAAAATTAGGGGAAAAAGAATTACTTGAGTAAATCATTAGCATATTGGAATTGAAGAAATGGTACTGTATTTGTTAATGTTAATAAAATAAAATCTAAAATAATAATTATTGTAGCATAAAACTTAGTTATTTTAACAATAGTTATTTTATATTAATTTCACTAAACTACTATGCAAATAATTGCATCATTAAAATATCTTTAGATAGTAAGATCTGTAGATGATATGGTTATTTGTTTAAAAGTTTTGTAAAATTTAAATTAATATAAATTAACTATTCTTTATTAATGTTTTACCTTGTGATATTAATTATTCTGTATTCTATTTTGATTATAATTAACAAAAATAGTGTGTGCTGTATTTATTCGATTCTAACAATTTATTGATTCAGTTATGTAATTTTTATTTTCCCCATTTATGATCAACAGAACTGTGGACATGGAAAATTATTTCGATTTTATTATAAATCTAGAATAAAGATACTACAAAAGCCAAATTATAGGGCAAGGTTTATTTAAAATATTAACTGCACAAAAAATAAGAAGCATTTCATATAGTAACTTCAAATCTTTCATTCACAATAGATCATTGTTAATGAAAAATAAAAAATAAAAAATGCACAATAAAAATTTCAGTTGTGACAGATATCTTAACAAATAATGCCATTAAACTTATTTTGATATTTATCTGGCAAAATAACTTTAATCAAATTAGTATTATATCATGAAAGATAGCCGTTTTCACTGTTGTTATTGATTATTGCAATCCGCCAAGCTTCGATATGACCTCTAGCGGATTTGTTTGGAACTATTCAAAAGGTGAATCTTTTCAACACATGAACAAGCTTCAAGGTTAATATATGTATGAGAATTCTGGTAAACATATGGGAATTTTTTTGATATGTGTATGAGATACGAACATATGTCTATCTCGTTCCCGAGATTTACGATAATTTTCAGAATTCTTTTCTTTAAGAATAAAAATCAAAAGTTTTTCTTCATTCAAAAAGTAGTCTATCAGTTTGTATACTTAGTTTTTCCCTTCGTTTCAGTCTGAAGTACAATTTTTAGATGTGTACTTTATAAAAGGGAATTTTTATCAAAATCAATGCAGATCGCTTCCTTTTTCTCAAAAATTTCATTGAAAATGAAGTAGTAAATTGAGAAACAATAGTTTAAAATACAAAACTAGAAATTCATTAGGTGAATTAAAGTTAGCCATCTTTTAAAATATCATAAAATTTTAATATTTCTGCATCATATTTATAATGATTTTCCTTCATGAAATCAACACTAAATAAAAATTCATTTAAAAAGTCAAACTATGTTTATTTTGGTGATTATGGCCTGTTGCATTTGCACACCCAGCTTGTGATTCTGAATTAGACAAATATAAACTATCATTGTGAAGTTTTTGGTCTCTTGTATTTATAAAATTAAAAAGTTCTTACCCTCATCGTGATTCAGATGTGCTAGGAGTCCAAAATTTGGCCTCCAACTATTCCTTCTGTACATATCCATCCTAGAGCCACACACTTCTCACGCTTATGGAACAGTAATGATTCCTCATCATTGAAGATAATTTTTCCCTGTAAATGTTTTTTCATATTTCAAAACAGGAAGAAGACTGAGAGTACCAAGTTAGGGCAAGGTTTCATAACCTTATTTGTGCAAAAAATTGACTCTATCTTATGGGACAGTATCAAGTTCCTGTAGTGTTTCTTGTTATTGTTAACCTTTTTTGTAAGTAATCTGTCAATATGACACTTCTTCTGTCCCAAAAGAACATGACTTGCTGGATAGCCTTCTCTTAGGTCCTCCTGCAGGTTGGTGAAACCACATTTGAATTCCATTTTCATAGTTTCACAAACTCATACGATGGACATTACTCACCATGCATAGATGACATTTTTTCATGGATTGTTTGTGCAGTTTTCCTTTCAAGATGAATTTAGTATCATGGCTCAATATTCAATTTTGTCCAGCATGACACCTTTTTCTACTATCATGCTTCTAACTCTGGTAAAACAAAAAAGCCATGTGTATTAGTAAGACAGCAACCTATCATTGTTTATAACTATAGATCTAAAATACACATAACATGGTGAGGATAAGAACTTTTTGGTCTCCCCTAGTATGACAATGAAGATTTTACTGCCAAATACTTATTAAAGAATTTCATTATTGCTTTTATTTATAATGTGATTTGTGCTTAGAAGGGGAAAAAGATAAAATTAAGTTTCTATAATTCATTACCCTTTCAGTCTTGTGATTATTTCATTTTATAGTAGAAATTTATCAAGTACCTTAAAATTTCAATTTCATCAATGAAGCAATTTTCTTTTTCATTAAAATTTCCCATTTGTTGATTCCATGTTTTTCTCTCCTTCTATATAAAATAAAAATAGATTATAGTTTTTAGTTCTATAAATTATAAAATACAACATTTAAAATACTACAGTTCAGAATCTGGAATAATTTTATTACTAATAAAGGTATTAAAATTTAATAATTATGAAAGATACAAATGGATGGAAATATATAGCAATGAATTATAATCAATAATATTCATTAAAAATTTGTGTATAGATTTTGTGCTTGTATTTTTAAGATGAATATGAAATAATGAATAATTCATTTCTGACTGTCTTTCCAACAGAGTAGGAATTAAAGATTTTTAAGATGAATATGAAATAATGAATAATTCATTTCTGACTGTCTTTCCAACAGAGTATGTCAGAAAGTAGGAATTAAAGTACAAAGACGACAATAACCAAAAATGAAAAGAAGAAAGCTGCTTTTGCTTTAAAGTGCTATTTTTTCACAGCTAATTAAATTAATATTTTTGGCTACAGAGTAGCCATCTCGATGATACACAGAAAAATATGATGTTACAAACATTAAACTAAAAATGAAAAGAAGAAAGCTGCTTTTGCTTTAAAGTGCTATTTTTTCACAGCTAATTAAAGTAGTAACTAATTAAATTAATATTTTTGGCTACAGAGTAGCCATCTCGATGATACACAGAAAAATATGATGTTACAATCAAACATTAAACTTGTTCATGTGCAGTAAACATAATCAGCAAAATAAAAGAAAAAATTAATATCTTTAACATTACATTGAATTAATAATTTTTAAAATAGATAATATTACAATATACAGTATGGATATACAATGGCAAATTGCAAAGATTGTTGAACATTTCAGATTGCACGAAAGAGGATTTACTAATGGAATCTTCACCAGAAGCCAGTATATGTATGTGTTAACAATGAAAATCAAACTGGCTATGTGCCTAGTGGTTGGCCATATCCATACAAAAAAAAAAGAATTAAATCCAAGTTTTTTTCAACATTACACAGTTTATGCCTAAGAATTGTATACTCTCATGTATATTTACTAATTCAAACTATTTGATTAACCAAACCACCTTGATCCAAATTAATTTGGATAATCGATATTCTATTATAACAATAAATAAACTGATATAAAAAAATCAGTTTGATGTTTATTTGTTCAAATTGAAAAAATAAATTATTCCGAAGTTTTCAATTCTGCTTTTTTTCAACATACAAGTCTAAATTATTTTAATCACCATATTATATTCATAATGCAAAAAAAACTGTTGCTTTGTAAAAATGAAACTATTATATATAATTTTAGAATTTCAATTTAGTTTAAATGTTTATGAATTGTTTTTTGAATATTAACCTTTTGAATTTTTTTTTATATAAAAACTCTTAAATTGTTAAATTATTAATTTTGATAATGATAATTGGCATCAGTCTACTACAAAAAAAAGGAAGTTATCAAATTCATGATATTTATAACATCAGAAATATCAAATTACATGGAACAATTGAAGGGTTTGGTGCAAAATGAAACTATTATATATAATTTTAGAATTTCAATTTAGTTTAAATGTTTATGAATTTTTTTTTTATATTATTTAAGCTGTATTTAGGGTAATAAATAATAAGAAAAGTTAAAGTACTTTAACTTTTAACACTAATCATTTCAAACAATTAACAGCTAATTGTAGAGTATATTTTTCACAATTGAAATGGCTTGGAGCATTTTTATATAAATGCAGTCTAGAAAAACTTTACAAAATTTACATCACAGTATTTTAAGTTTTCAATTTTTCAAATTTATCAATATAATATAAGTATATTTATCACATTTTTTGTAATAAGTAATTTTGTAATAAAATAATGTAAACGTAATGTAGGTTTTCAATAAAATTCAAGCAGAATAATGTTGAATTGAAGGGTTTGGTGCAAGAACCACAAAGCACATTTAGAGAATATGAATATGTATTTGGACTTACCTGGTTTTTGTATCAAACATATAAAATTTGACATACAACTTCTAAAAGAGAACGTAAATAACATGACAACAAAATATAAACCAAAATTGAATCATAAGTTATCACTGTGTTTTTATATATGATTCATACAATAACTCATTTTCAACCAAACCCTTCAATTATTTCCCCCTTTTTTATTAGTGTATAAAATTGTTTAGATTTTTATTTATTGGTGTAGGGGTCGGAAATCCCCCCTTTTTCCTTTTGTCGTGAATTTGAATCGAACTCATTTTCAACCAAAAGTGGACTTAACTGGTTTTTGCACCAAACCCTTCAATTGCTGATGGCACAATTAATGATCTTTTGAAAAATCAATCAAGTTTTATCATTTTAATTAAAATTAATAATTTGAACAATGAAAATAACAATAGCAGTAATATATCCGAAGTTGAAGAATTAGATTCAACTGAAATCAACATTAAAGGAATTGATTAATTATCCGATTTTGAATAATATTCAGGTTAATGAAAAATTAACATAGTAAAATCAAAAAATAATAAAATATTTATTATTTGGTATATAAATGTTTCTAAATTCAAGGAAAAGTTTATCATGTTTATCATATTTTCCCCCTTTTTTATTAGTGTATAAAATTGTTTAGATTTTTATTTATTGGTGTAGGGGGTCGGAAATCCCCCCTTTTTCCTTTTGTCGTGAATTCGAATCGATATCAAATTGCTTGATCATTTTACTAGACAATAAATCTTGGGTTTATTCAAGAATCAATTCAAAGTCTAAATGGATGACATTTGAGATATCTGATGATTGTGTAAGAGGGAATAGCAGCCAGCCCGGGAGAGAAAGGTGAAGGAGAGGTCAGAGACATAAAAGAGCAGTTCTGGACAAAGTTCCTTGCTTTGGTCTAATCTCGGGTATGGTCCGAAAGATAACTTTGACCGAAACATCGTTTACCGAGACATCAAGTTGCGAAAGGTGAAGGAGAGGTCAGAGACATAAAAGAGCAGTTCTGGACAAAGTTCCTTGCTTTGGTCTAATCTCGGGTATGGTCCGAAAGATAACTTTGACCGAAACATCGTTTACCGAGACTCTTCAAGAAGTCATTGTAATGATAAGTACGAGAATGATTTTAAAAATACACAAATATACGAAAATTTTCAGAATTTCATACGAGATTATTGAATGCTAGATATAACAATCGTGCTAACAAGTTTTCTGTATTGTGTTGTTCACCCTTTCTGTGGCCATTGTGCCTGCACGTAGCGCCCTCTACAGTTTGTGGCAGATCTCAATTGATACTATTACTATTTAGTACTGATGAATTTTTATGATAAGTTGAATAAATGTGAATTATTAATGTTAAAAGTTAAACAATAATTTAAAATGGAAATAAAATAGAAATAAAAGGATGTAATGCTTTGTGAAATAGTTGGGAATACAGTAGAACCTTGATATCTCGAATTTCATGGGAACAAAAAAAATTTGATATAAAGTGTTTTCGAGATATCAAGGTTCAATTTTAAATAAAGATATTTATGTCAATATTATATACTGTAGTTTTTAATACTGTATAAGACCTATTTTTCCATGAAAATTATCATCTAAATAGTCTTGCATCTTATAAACCAAAGATTGAAAATATCACTGAATAAACAATCATATTGACAAATATCTATCAACAATTAAAAGTGAAACTTAGAAACAAAACTATGTACGACATGTTCAGTATTCCAAGCATGCACCAAAAAGTTCCTGTTCCGGTTATCGGTAGCACATTTACATTCTTTTGTTAAATTTAAATCTTTTGTTTAGACTCCAAAAGCGAAAATTTGTAAGTATTTTTAATTTCTCTAGCACAAAAAATATAAACTAATTTTAGATAGTGAAGGTTTTGAAGAAAATACTTTGAGATAACTATTGAAATTACACTCAGCCCTCAATTTACACGGTAGATACGTTCCTGGAAAAATCGTGCAAACCGAAACCGTGTAAAACGAGATGCAGAATTCATACAAAATAGAAGGATATGTTCAATTAAACTGTAAACCGTGTAAATCGATCTAAAGAAGATAATGAAAAGTCGAGGATGTGTCCTTTATAACCATGTAAAATGAGATAAGGATTAAACGATGTTGCTCTCTGCCTCTATTACTCGAGTCATCAGTCTCATTCGTCGTCCTTGCTCACGCATTTAATGTGGACCGGATTTTTAGGTCATTTGCCTGTCAATTCCGGAATTCCACATTGGTATTTTTAGCTATAGCTGAAAACAAATTAACTGCTATTCTAATATATTGTAAATTAATTAACTTTTTAAATAACATTGATACTTACCACTAAATCTTTAAATGGTTCAATTTTTCCATTCCATGAAGTTTCATTTTTTTTACCTATGTATTTCATAATTTTGTATATTAATTTTTCTATAAAATATTATTTTAGAATTTATTAATAACATACAACAGCAATTTAAGAAAGATCTAATAAAAATTAATTCAATATCATCAAATATAATCTTACAGTAATTAAATTAAATTTTTTCATAAAATATCTGCCATCTAAAAGACCTTTTTATATTAAAAAATTGTCATATCATCAAGAATACCTGACCAATTAATTCTGTATATAACATATTTGAATTAAATCAAATCTAAATTTTTTATCAGCAGCAAGAGACAGCTTTTAACAACAGAATGATAAAATGCAAAAAATAGTAATTGTATTGAATATTTATAATATAAACCTAAATCCACTAATATTTTGAAATGCAATATCTAAACAATAGACTTTTACAAAACTTTGATACTGTAACAGTCCTCATACATTTCTGTATTGTAATACGAATTTTATTCATAGAGCCTTGTGCAACTGGGTATAAATTACAATTTATATATATAATAAGCAAAACACATTTTAAAAGTGGCATGCAATTTAATGATTTCAAAAATTATTACATATTTCACATGCATTTATTTAATACAGATGGAAAAAATATCAAATTTAACTACTGACTTTCATGTGGCTCGCAAGCTGCAATTTGGCTACTGTGGATACATATATTTTGAGCTAGTCTATAATTTGTTATATTTTATAACAGAGAGCTTGATCTAGAATAAGCCTAACAAAAGTGTAGTCTTATGTATGTATGTATGTGATGATCAGATTTCCTCTTCAAAAAGTTTTATATCAAAATTTTGAAAATTTTAGTAATCCAGCTGATGTATGTTAAAGCATTAGCCTAAAAGTTCTTGGTTTAAATTTTGGATTGGGACAAGTGTTTACTTTTATATTAAATATTATTTTTTAATGATAATACTTACAATTAGTATTGCATTCTTCTTTCATTCTATTAGTTTCAATTTTCTTTTTAGGTTTATCATTTAACAGCACTTCCGAAATACCAGAAGAATTTGAATTATTTGTGGTGATTAAATTATCTTCACTAGTGATATTTTTATCACTTTCATCATCAAAAGAACTAGACAATGTTTTAGTTCTCTGTTTTTTTAATTCTTTTTTTTCCAGTCTTCTTTCCAATCTTTTAAAATGAAAATAATATGATTAATAAAAATTTGCCTAGAGATTTTATTCCTAATAAAGTTCAAGTGTAATTCATATAAAATCGATAAAAATTTAATATCTGACAATCCTGTAACAAAATAAATATGTCCTTCTGTCATTAACAAGTTGTACTGAATTTAAGATGCATATTATATAAACAATGTTTGTACATTATAATTTAAGAGAATAATAAATACTATTGCAAATATTAATTATATACAGTTGATTCTCGTTATTCGATTATTCGCAACCATAAAATCGATTTTTGCGGAGCTTTTGCTTTTTTCATGGATTTCTGCTGAACAACAAAAATACTGTTACCAATATAAACTCTCTCTAATAAAGGATGTTGTACAGTACTATATACAGTATTAAAGAAAGATTATTGCAATTATAAAACACTATGTAGTATATAAAATCTTATTTTTGATCGGTAGTAGTTTGATGTGGCAGCTGACACATTTACTTTCTGAACTGCGTTGTAAAATGTAGTTTCTATGTCATTCTGCCAGAAAAGGCCTATCATTTCTCGCTCTATAGACTGTAGGTAGCATAGAAGAATGTGACCCTAAGCTTAAATGCAGCCTCAAATTTAGGCGCTTAACTTCCTGCACATTTGGTTTTTACGCTGAGATTTTATAGATCGGCCAAATGGCCATGTGGTAAAGCTTTGGCTTAAGACCCTGGAGGACCAGGTTCAAATCCAGGTCCCACACCTCCAGTTTTTTCAAGAGGGTGTGGGCCCTGCCAATTGAACCCCATCCTTCAACCATCTGGTTGACCCCATCATGGGTGTTGTCCAGTGTGTGATGGATTCTATAAGTGGCCACCGCCAGATATAGAATATCCCATGAGGATATGGCAGCTTATTCTGACTAACCTAACCAAGATTTTATATCTGAGGCAAAAAGTGACTTAGTTTTTCAATGCAGTTCAGAAAGACAATGTGTAGCTGCCACATCAAACTAAAAATCTTATTTTTGATGGGTAGTAATCTTTATTTAATTTTATATACTATAATTATAATACTGTACACTGCATATACTGTAATACACATTAAATAAGGTGTATTTAAACAGAAAACACACACAAACCGAGGATGAAAATGTTTGGAATAAAGGGTTCACAGGAACCTAACTCTATATTTCCCATAGACACAATGGTTCATTATTCGTTAAGAATTTACAGAATAGTCTTATTGTCTGATATATAGGAAAAATTAATATGATGGATCAAGTAGAAACTTTCTAAAGTTAAAGTAAGCAGTGAAAGAACATTATTTAATTATAACTAGCCAATTAGCAGGAATTATTATACTCACAGATAAATTGCTTTAATAAAATTATTTACTGTGTAAAGCTGAAGAGGGAATACAAGAATTCCAAAAGTGCTACTTTGAATTTTATAAAAGCAATTTATCTGTGAGTATAGTAATTCCTGCTAATTGGCTAGTTATAATTAAATCAAGTAGAAACAGTGCACCTTCTGGCCACCATAGTTTCATCAGTTAATTATGCAAATAATTTTAATTCCCAATTGTGATTAAGTTTTTCTCCTTAAGCACAATTGGGAATGAGTTTCATCTGTATAAAAGTGCATCTGCCAATGATGATGATGAATAAAAATTAACAAATGTTGCAGAATTCCAAGTCTGTATTATATTAGTCAAAATTTAAATCTATGAAGGATTTAATGGAATTATTAAATTTCTGCCAAACAAATCCTCCATGTTTATATTTGGTTAATACTCAAACCTGTTTTAGATTAATGAGATTTTACTATATTCAGATTTTACAATTATCTAGCAAATACCTGAATGATTAATGTGCATGGATCTAATATTAATTTTTTTTATTATTATTATATTGCAGGTAGTCCTCAACCTAGGACAAGATTCAGTTTGAATCCTGAGATCGTAAGTTGAAGTGATTGGAAATCAGAAATGTCTTAAATTTCCTACTACCCATCTTTATTAGGACGCTATAAATTATCATAATAAATAAATATAGACTTTATTAACAAATATAAAAAGGATATTTTAGTAAGCAAGCGACCCTTAAATGTGGGTGAAGTTGGTGATTGCCACTCTGAGAAAGTTTGCAGAAATCAAATCAAAGCAATGCAGAACACATTTTGTATTTATATCAGCAGCATTATTATTCACAAGGAATGGCTTCAGGAAGTCACAACAATTAACAGTTTCTTCTACCTACAAGTTCTTGATCGTCCACTGAAGAAAATTAATCATGTTAGGCTGCGCCTGCAAACACATGGAAGTTGGTTTCTTCTGGATGATAATGCAGCTGCCCACTTAGCACTATCAATGACACAGTTCCTGACCAAGTCTAGAGTACCCAGAGTACCAAGGCCTAATAAAGACCATCTATCCTACTTCCTGAATTTAGCTCTTTCCAAACTGAAATTGACATTGAAAGGACATTTTATAAATGTTCAGGACATCAAGAAAACTGTGACTGCAAAAATTAACAGTGTTCTAATTAAATGAATTCAAAAAGTGTTCAAAAGTCACATCTAATGAGCAATTAAAATTGTGCAGAGAGGAGGGACTATTTTGAAGAACCATAATCACAGTTTGACTCAGTCTGACAATAAAGTTCCTGTTACAAGGAAAGTTTAATGTACTATGTATAAATTGTATTTAAAACTTCAAACATAGAAATGTGACAATTAAGAATAGCTTTATTGAATTTATATATTTTTATGTATAAAAGATAAATGTTAAAATAGCTTTATAACATAAGCTTGATTCGTGGATATTGAAGGCTTTAATAAATGTTTTCTTTTACTGTATAAGGATAAATTTTATTATTTGCATAACTAAGATATATTTTCTGATTTAACTAATATGAAATGAGTCTAAGCATAATATTTATAGCAGAATATATCAATATATTATTTTATAATTTATTGTATTAATTGAATAAAACTAATTTTGTATTTAATTTCTATAAGACAGACACTCACTTATTCTTTCTATATTTTCCTTCAAAGTTATTTCCATTTTGCATAGTGACCTGGGAAAAGATAATCTTAAATAAATAATTTTGTCCTTTATAAATCATAACGTTTTCATCAATTAATACAATTGTTTTTAATATATCTAATAAAAATTAATGCTACCAGTGTCATCATCATGGCAAAACAATTATCTGTATTCAAAGGAATATAAATGCTTCCCTGATAATTATTGATAGTTTATAGATTGCAGTAATGGATTTCCATTTATTTAAAATCTTACAAATTATTAAAATATATTTTATGATAGATAATTATTACAGATGTTACACTGCATATGTAGCATAAACACAGTGACCATATTTTTTTGGAAAAAATAAAGGACAAATAAGATTGTTTCACTAAAACTGAAAAGCCTTATAACATTTATTATAAAATATAAAATATAAACAGAAAAATTTTTAAACAATCATTCAAAAATTTTTAAAGTAATATTTTTCTCAAGAAAGAACTTTTTTTTATAAATCTGGTTTGTGTCTTAAGAATTCATTAAAACACTATACACCTCATGTCAAAGTTACATTTGGTATAAATACATCTTTTGATGCTTTGACTTTTAATTGGGTTTTCTCAGTGTTCCCATATTTACTAATGAAAACACCTGTTCAGTGGGGGCATTAAATCCCAGGAGACTGTCTGTGAAATTAAAAATTCTAACCCATCTAACACATCATCAAATTTGCTTCTATGTTGACAGGACTTGTCATTATTATTATATGGTCTCAGGGTTTCATAAAATGATTGAGAAACAAAAATGTAATAAATGAATATCCAAGTAAAGGACTAGCCCTACCTTGGAAATATGCCTTAAGAGATAAAAATGTTTAAATGATGGACAGTTGATTAGTTTATTATAATTTATTAAAAAAGTTTATATGTTTATGCTTTTCACTAAAAGAAATACTTTAATAAATGTGTGTAATAATTTTAGGTCTCTATGGTAATGAAAGACATTTAGATATTGAATTTTAAAATTGTTTCAGTTAAAAATTCTAATGTTATTCTTTTTTAAACATTTTCTTGTACTGACTAAACTGAAGAGGGTCAAATTAAGTATGACCAAAAACATTTAAACTCTTTTTTATTCATTAATAAAAATTTTAATTTAAAAACTGCTAGTAGTGCTTGGATTTTAGACAAGTTAGAGATTTAGATATAGCAGTTAAGCTAAAAACTCGGATGGCTAAGATTTTATATATAAAAATAGTGTTCGTTCATCATATGAGATTGGGAAAAAAAAGTTGTGAAAGAAATAAAATTCTAAAATATTTTTTACATCTTTAAAATGACAATAAAAACGTAATAAATTGCAAAAATTTTGTTAAAAATTAAGCAAGATTTCACAATTTCAATTTTATTATTTTTTACATATTAATTAGGCTTAATTACAAAAAACCACAACATTGAAGGGCTTAAAGTTGTTCTCATAATGTTTTTTTATTTGTACATACAACTGAAGAATTAAAGCCAAAAAATATTTCTATCCAAAAGAAACTACAACAAATTGTCTTAGATGGCATAAGTTCTTAATTAAATTATTTGAAATTATTTACAAATATGTGATACAATAGTTATGATTATAAAAAAAGCATAAACTAAAAGAAGTTCTTAATTAAATTATTTGAAATTATTTACAAATATGTGATACAATAGTTATGATTACTTTTAGTTTATGCTTTTTTTATAATTATAACTGAAAATAAAAATAAATTCAGCCTTCCTCAGAATTTGAATCAAAATTCTATGATTTGAAAAGAATTAGACAGCAACTTCAAATTAATAATGCTTTATTTTATTTTGAATTTTGTTTCTAAATTGTTAATAATTTATTATTTTAATTATGTTAGACATAATAAAATTAATTTTGATTAAATATTTCTGAAAAATATTACCTGTTTTTGTAATTCATTCTTTTTATTATAAATTTCAATGATGTTTATAATTCCACTACAATCAGGTGTTAAGCATGCTTCTGATAAGAATTCCTAACAGATTAAAATAAAATATATTTTGAAAATTTATTAATGCTGACATTAAATAATAATATTTTAATACAAAAATATTGCATATTTTATTATCTATAAAATTCAAGACCAAATGAAAAATGAATTTGAATAATACAGTATTTTCTTTTCTTTGCACTAACTGTTAAATCATGATGTTAGCACCGTTGTTTCATTAAACCGTGATATTATTTTATTTTTTTATTTATATTTGGATTGTTAGCATTATTATGTTAACTAAATCTAATGTTTCATTTTCAAAATTTATCAATCTTTGTTTACATCTTTTTTCCAAAGAATAATAAACAAATGTTAATTCCATTTTGAGAGAGAAATTATGCAATAGTACTTTTGTAAAGCAAAAGTATATTTATCTACAAATGATTAGGAAAAAAATAATGCTGAAAAAGCAATATATATATATAAAAAATCATATTTACATGTAAAATTGGCAATCTGGTAATTTTACGAAATTTGAAAATGAAACGTCAGATTTAGATAAAATATAAAAATGGTATATTCAAAATATTATATATTATATATAAAAAATCTTACTTAAATTATATACAAAATAATATAAACAATAATATATACTGAATTAACTTCATTTTTCCTTCTTTCTTTTTCTTTCCTATGGAAGTTATTGCCTAAACTATCAATCTTAATTTGAGCTGATAAACTTTTACAATTGATCCCTATTTGAACTCCTCTTATTTTCGACCAATCAGCAAACTAAATCTAGTCATATATGTGATTCTCTTTTTCCATACTCGTGGAACCTACTACTATCCAAGAAATTAGTAGAATTTTGTGAATAAGATGATAAATCACACATTACTACTGAATATCTAAAACAATATTCTGAACTTCAAATAACAGTTTTCCTTTTTATATATGTTTATTGAAATAAAAAGTTAAATGTATAACATACAAATTTTCAAACTAGGTCTAATATAATTTGATTTGTATAATACAGTAATACAAAAAATAGGCTATGAATTAATTTTTCTTTTATAAAATAAAATTTTATTAGATATTTTTATTTTTTTTATTTTTTAATAAATTTTAATTAATTTAAAAAAAAAAAATATTATTTTTATATATATTTTTTATTTATAATAGAAATATACAAGAAAATATGAACAAATTTTGATAGATGTATTCCATTTGAAAAGTGCTAATGAAACTGTTGTTATTCCAAAATTATCACACAGCCTCTAAAAATCATTGATTGCAATTACTGGTAGATAAGACTGATTTTTATTACAATGAAAATTAAAGACATTTGAATGCTTTAATTTTCATTTCTTTATTCCACACTATATAATGTGATATTCATTTAATCAAGAATGTAGTTTTTAACAATTATATTTTGATTTGATTCTGAATACAGAATATTTAAATTTTTATTACTTATTTAATAAGTTTACTTTTTTGTGTTTGTGAAATACAGAGCTCTCTAAAACATGAGGCTTGAGGCTTAGGCTGGTGACTACTTGACCAAGCTTAAGAGTTGTACTGCATTCACATCAATTTCTATTTCTCTCATCTGACAGTTTCTGAAGTCAATGAGAGTTTGAGAAAACATGGTAATCAAAATTTAATGGTCATATTTTGTTTTTGTAGTGGTCAATGTAAGGCTACATTAAGAATACTTCCCACTTTTGGAAACTATACTTCATAATCATAAAAATCAAAAAACAGGATATTTTTTTAAATATTTAAAAAAAATCTTGTTTGAATAGAAAATTTAAGGTCTTAAAAAGAGAATATATCCAGAAAAAGAAGAAATATGGCAGCATAAATTTCAATTAGTAATTGTTTTATTAATAAAAATAAGTTTTGCACCACTCCTAGATATGAGTGGTCCTATGCAATGTTTAGTAGGATTAGTGTCTCGAGCCAGCCCTACTTGTGTCTAGTATGACCTGAGTTAAAGTTTATCAACATTTCCAAAATGTTAAAATATGTTTGTCAAGTTACTGCAACAGTCACAAAAGCATTTTTAAAAAGTTTGCTTTAACAATCTACACTTCAATTTGTTATACAAATGATTAATTGCAGAAATATTATATATTCCTGTATTTTTAAAAATTTATGTAAAAAAATTTATTTTGGTAAATAAAGAATTTTAAAATAACTTACTTTTTTACTGTTGATTAATATTTTAGATTTTTTAATTAATCTCCAACATTTTGAATGATAATATATGTAGCAATGGTTAGTACACTGAATTATATAATATCCATCTGAAGAACATGTTGTTTTAATATTTCTATCTAAAGAACAATCATCATACCTGCATTCTGCTCTGAGAGGTATATTTTCATAATTTGAATTTTCAGAAGGAAAGTGTAAATTATTTATAAAAGAGTTACCAGAGATTATTTGTTTAGACTGACTTGTACTTTTTTTCAAATTATTCAAAAGTGCCTATAAATAAAAATTTCTGTTTAAATATATAAATTTTGTAATCTGAAAAATTTTCAGAATCAAATAATGCAAATACCATATACACTTATATATAAACCAAGAAATTTTTTCCAAAGATATTTGAAGAAGGAAGGCTTAAACTCAGTGCAAAAAATTGAAAATTTTTTGCAAAATTAATGCTTCATCAGCTCAGTTGTGCCATGTTCCTATCACATCTTTGCACCAATAGGATGATCTGCCACATATTTATCTCTAACAAACGATCATCATTTTCTTATCGATTCATTTGATTTTTTTTGTTAAAAATATATGACTATGTGCAACTAACTATATATGAATTAATATTTTTGTAGATATTTAAATATTGGATGCTGCACAAATACAATTGAAAACATAAAATGATCACATTGCATCCAACTTGCATTAACAATGGATCCTATGATAAGCAATTGGATATGTCATATTTATTTTTAAATATGCCTATTTCTCCTGATTATATTATTAAAAATATGAAAATATATATGAATGTTCATATTTAAATAAATTCAAAAATATTAATTTACTAGTTGCTTCACAAATAATATCGGGAATGTATAGATCAATGTTTTTAATGAGTAAATGTGGCTGCCATTAATGCATATATCATCAGTTATTAAATGTAAATATAGCAATCTCTGATGTTTCTGATCAAGAATTTGAGATTTAGAGTATATTTTAGATATGCAATTACAGAAATGAAGAGAAGATATTACTGTTTAAGAAGTTTGAAAGATAAATTGGAGTCGGAAGTTTTAAGTGGTGGGAATTCAACATGTGTGAAGCAGTCTATAGTATAAAGATTCGGATGAAGAATCTGTTAAAAGAAATAAGGAAAACATATTAGGAAACTTAAATGGATCTTTTTTTAAAGAATTTGGTAGAAAAAGAAAGATTAAAGTAGACTTACTTGATGATATCATGATTAGTAGGAGATATTCAAGTATCACCATATGCAAAGCAGTTATTTGAAAAAGGTCCTGTCTATGACTCCTAAACAACCATGAAATAGTAAATGATATACCAGCTATAGAAGTATTGTTGGAACCTTATCTATTCTATATTTGGATTCTCTTACATACTGCCAACAAAAGTTTTCTGAAAAAATTTCTATTGGCTGTATGTAAGAGAATCCAAGTATAGGACAGATAAGGATTTAAAAAGACCTCTACTAGAAAAGAATATGTAATGGTGCAAGAAACGAAAAAATGGTTGTCTTGTGAGAATTTGATTATAGCTAGACAAGATAAAACTAAATAGCTAGCCATCTTAAAAAGAAATGATTATGATAATTTTCAGTTAAAGTACATCGAAGACAGGAGCTATAGAGTTACAAAGTGATCCTATTATAGCCTGGGGAGAGTAGTCAATAAGCTTATGAAGACAAAATATCTTCCTTAAATGCAAAAAAAAAGTGGATAACCAATATATGTTATACAGTACTAATGTCTCACAATGATATAACACTAAAATTAGTTATATTAAAGAATATGCATATCAGTTACATGATGCAAAAAAGCATCATGTAACTGATATGCATATTCTTTAATATAACTAATTTTAGTGTTATATCATTGTGAGACATTAGTACTGTATAACATATAGTTTAACATACGTTTTTTATTTACATAACGTTTCGCAGAATGATCCACGTATGTAATTCAGAGATTGCCTGTATAAGAGTTTTAGCATTTACTTTTTCGGTTTCATGATTTCATAATGCTTATTGAATACATTATTATTAAGAGGACACACATTTTAGAATTTATTTTCCTTTCTTTGTAATCATTCATTGTTAATATTCATTAAATCCAGTAATTATTCATTGTTATAAATGAAACTATTTCATCATTGCTCTGTATTCCCAATAACTACTTTCCTATATACCTTTTAAATACTGTGAGCTGAAGCATCATCAAAAAAATTGTTCACGATATCAGAATATTCTAATCAACTTTTCAGTTACTTATTTTTAAATCTCTTTTAAGCCAAAGTGATTGCTGCTTTAACTGATTTTTATAATTTTATACAAACTAATAATTATGATAAAATTTTAATTTTATTTTGTTAACAACTTAGTTAAAATAAAGTCTAATAAAATATTAAAATACCTTTAGTGTCTCTGTTTTTGTTTCTTCAATGATTATCAAAGTTCCAGGCCAAGTGTATTTTTTATTTACACAATTATTTTCTATACTGGTTAGACCTGATATACAGCACATTTTTCCATCTTGATATCTTTAATTGATTAATAAAAATATTCAATTATTTTCTAATATATTTTATACTTTTATTAATTTACTTAGCAAAATTCAAATTTCGAGGAAAAACTGATTAAAAAGCAAAAGATACTTAAAGAGAAAAGAATTCTTTTTAAATAATTTGAGATATTCCTTGTTAATATTAAATTTTTTTAGATATTCAAAAGTATTGACAGAAAAGTAATGATATTCACTAAATATTGAAATAAACTACAGTATTATTACAAACTACTTAATATGGTTTTACCTATTTTAGATGAAAAACCTATTGTTGAAAAACCTATTTTAGATTGATAAGGATAATTTGTTAAGAACTGAAAATGTTAGCAGTCTTTCAGTTAAGTTATTCTTTATTAATTATTGCTGTGATAAGTGCTGAAAATTTAATATTAATATATCAAAGTAAATTTATTGAATATAAATAAGCACATATAATAATTTATGATCATTATATGTCATCTGTATTTTATATCATCATATGTTTGTTTTAAAAATAATACTATTATAATGCATTGTACCATTCCCAACATTTGCCATAAAAGTTCTAGCCTTTGCACATATTGTAACATACATAAAGTTCATAATCTAAAATTACTATTAATCAATAGTAGTAATTACTATTAGTGTCATTTAAATTAGTCATCATTTAAATTAAGAATGGTCTGTCTTTGTTGCACATCACTGCCATGCTGTTTTTGATTTTTTCAATGCAGTTATATTGACAATTTTAATTTTATACTAATTCAATATAATACACGTGTCTTATGTTTTGATATGTTTACTGATACTGATAGTTACTAGCCTTGAATAATATAAAAGCAAAAAAAAAAAAAACATAAAACACACATAAAAGAAACATAGCTATGCTTATATTTCATTTATGTATTTGGTAAATATTGTTTTTTGTATAGTTCTATAAATCTGATAAACTGCTTAACTTCCAAGTGATAACTCACAAAAACTAAAACAGCACATTTAGCAGTAGGATTATTAAACTAAATAATTTTTAATTCTCAATAACGTTTTCAGTATACAATGATACTATCATCAGTTGAGTAACACATTCCACATAAGAACTACAGAACGAATACAATAAATTAGAATAGAATACATTTAAAAACAATTTATAAATAAATAATTAACGGAAATAAACATCAGACTTAAAGAGAGCATCTTTTTATATTATATTATTTATTCTGATGGGAAGGGGAAAAATAGAAAGTTCCCAGTACAAACAAACGTGATGGGTTAGCTGTTCTCCTTGATTGCGCACTTCCACGCCATACTTAATTCGTCAGCTTGCCTAATATTAATTACATTCTTAGAATTACTGGATCTTATAATTTCTAGTTTTTCTCTGAGTGGTAATTCTTTACGATTAACTACATTTTTAACAATATTGGCAGCTTGCCAATTAATGTTTACGTCTTTCTCGAAAGCTCTTTGCGCTAGCGCGGTCACTAGATTACCCTTAGCTATATTATCCTTATGTTCTTTCAGCCTGTCTTTGAAATTTCTGGCAGTAGCCCCCACATATATTTCATGATGATTATCATCTACGTTGTGCAGCGGTAGATGCCCGATCTAAAGTCACTATTTATATATTTAGATCTAGATTTATAAATTGTTTTTAAATGTATTCTATTCTAATTTATTGTATTCGTTCTGTAGTTCTTATGTGGAATGTGTTACTCAACTGATGATAGTATCGTTGTATACTGAAAACGTTATTGAGAATTAAAAATTATTTAGTTTGATAATCCTACTGCTAAATGTGCTGTTTTAGTTTTTGTGAGTTGTTTTTTGTTTATGAGTTTGTGCAGTGTGCATGCCTAGTTTTAGATAACTATGGTAGCTTCTTTCCAGACTTGATTTTTTTTGTATATATTTGTTAGAAGAGAAGATCAGATGGTTTTTATCTTATTATGTTTTCATGCATTCTATATCAAATTTGAAATCTAATTTGAATTGATCAAATTACAGGTCCATTTTTATCTTGTAAAATCCATTTACTTGTAATTTGAATTGATCAAATTACAAGTAAATGGATTTTTCAAGATATATTGTATTTAAAATCACATATTTTAAAATAAAATTTACCTTTCATATTTATTAATCAACAGTTTTGCTTTTCCATAATATGCAGCAGGAAAATTATCTTTTTTCAAATTTGTAAACAGTGAAAGAGCATAATCCATATCCTATTTTAAGATATAAATATTAACATAAAATCCATTAAATACTTATATTAATTTTACATCTCTTATATTTTTATTTATATTTTATTTTTTTTATAAAAAAAATTTTAATTTAAAATTAAAAAATTTTTTTTTATTATTTTTTATATATTTTAAAATTTTAAATAAACAAAAGAATTAAATATCAGAATATTCAAGATTTTAGTTTACAGCATTAAAAGATGGTTAGGAAAGAAACAAAAAACTTTTCATTTTTATAGTTTCTTCTAATTATATTTATGTTTTTGAATATTTTAGTTAGGATTAAACACACAAAAATATATTATTTAAATACAGCAATAAAAGATGAAATTTGTCTTATCTTGAAGGTGCATGGAAATAATATCTACAGAGCCAATCAATGATCTTATTGAAATTAATTTAAAAAACAATTTCTGTAAATAATTTAACAAATTATTATAATAAATTGTAAAGAAAGATGATAAGATTTAGTAGTTAAATTGCAAAATGAAAGTTAATGTTTAGTAGCAATTTTGTAAATTTAATAAATGAGTATTGAATTTAAACCATAATTTAATTTTTTGCTATAAATACATCAAGAAGCAAATATAATTGAAATAAATTATCAGAAATTAGTAAATGATAAGTATTCTCCTGATTAAGCAGAATTGAAAAAATTTTGATGAAACAAAAAGTTCAAGATTTTTTTCAGTTGCATTAGAGTGGAAAAATATACAGTTTATATTTGTGTACAGGTTGATAAATTTCATAAAAAAAATTTTTTCTATAAAGGGAAAGTCAATTTATACTCAGGTCAGTTATAGAATCCATCATATACTTATTTTAATTTTTTATATTTATTTTAATTGATGGATTTAGGTATTTGTTCAACTAATGACACGTTTAATAGTAAATTATCAATTTATTTTTTTTTAGTTAACACTAAAATAAATTATTAATAAATTGTTATTTATTGTGCAATATATTTTTTCATATATTAACAACTTACTTGTTTTGAATCGGAGAATGAAAGTGCACATGCCAAAGCATACGTCAAAGTTAAAAATTCCTTTTCAGTAATGCAAAGATACTGTAATATTATTTTATATTATTTATTCAATCCATATAAATCAGTCTATAAGAGCTGATGCAAAAATAATGCCTTAGATTCCTGTTTTTCCAAATGAAGGCACAATGAAAGCTATATAAGATTGTGAAAGAAGAGCTATTGCCTCTCAATATTAATAAGTTGTGCTGTTCATATATTTATAATCAATTAAAAAAATGTTGATATTATAGATGTATACTATATTGAATCAAAGAGAATTTTAGAATGACTTATTATTAAAAAAATTTTTCTCCGATCCTAAAATTCATCATGTGAAGAAATATGTATGGCAAATGTATTATTGATGTTAGCATAGCAAAACATTGTATCAGATACTTCAAGAGTGGCAAAAATATACAAACTTAATAGACAACATTATATGTTTGAGAAAGATATATTAATCTTTGAATCTTTTATATAATGTTCATTGTTACTGAAATAATATTTTTAGTAAGGCTGATTAACACTATTTTGTGCTAATACTGTTTTCCTATGCCAAACTAAAGAAACTGAAAACACTGTGATAAAAAACAATTTACTTGGTTTTTATCCAATAAACTGGTAATCCTAGAAGAATTATTGATGATTGATATGATTTACAGAAGGATGTGGTTAAGAAACTGTTAGATGAATGATTACATAGATTATTTTTCCAATAAGTGTTTTCTCCTGTTCTTTTGTTTATATAGAACAATGACATTAATAGAAGATAGAGTTCATCACCATCACTATTAATTCAATTAATCTCTAATTTAATGCCTACATATTTTAATAAGAGAAAAATCAGAAGCATTATTTTTGCACAAACTCTCATATATAAAAATTAGAAAATATCCTTTATATTATTTATTTACCTGGTATCCAAATATTTTTATTGCATTGAATACAGATGTATATTCTTTTATAGATCTATCATAATTCTCTCTAAAATATGCCTCACTACCTATTTTCATCTTCATTCTTACTTCTGTACTTGTCATACCTCGTATCATTGGAAACTTGAAAAAATCGTAAAAATAATTAATAGAGAAAGGGTATAGTTTACAACAAAAATATTTTTATTACTACTGTAAAATTATATTCTATAATGAGTTTATAATTCTAATTCCTGATATATTTTATATTCAGGTAAATTGAATTTAGACTTATATCAGAGTCGCACTAATCGAAATCGCATTATTCAAACTCACACTAATCGAGGCCTACCTGTATTGTTTAATTTATTTAAATGAATAATTAAATATATCTTTACTAAACTGAAGGAAGTGACTTTAATGAAAATTTTGAGATAATTTACTGGACTTATATCTAATTATTTTTAAAGTTTTTGCATTACCATTTTAAAATCTTAGGTATTAATTTGAAAAAACAGAATAATCTTTTGTTATCAAACATATAAGCTAATTAATTCACCTCATTAAATTTATAAAACATTTATTTAAGATGTTTTTGAATATTTATTAAAATGATTTTTGCTTGCATAGTCATTATCCAGATAAATAAAATATTTAACCTGTATATATTTAAATATATGAATTCTTAAAATTAAATGTACCTGCTTGATTTGTAAAACTGGCTAAATTTGTGATGTCATCAAAGATATCTTTGATTAAACAACATTAAAAGATTTGTAAAAAATATTTTTAAAAATCATTTATTAATTTGAAACATATTGAGTCATGAAATAGAAATTTTTGTTCCATCAGTAAAACCACATTGAATTTATCTATGTTAAATAAATAAATTGAATGTGCTTTTACTGATGAAACAAATAATTCAATGCTTTGATACAGTTTTTAAGTGAACATCAGTACAAAATTGCAAAAGTACAAAGTTGTTAATCATTACATATTAATTAGAATTATTGATAGTTTTAAATATTACAATTTTGCAGTATATTCAAAAATGTACTAGAATAAAAAACAAATATAATGAAATATTAACATTCTGTATGAATGTTAATAAATATTTTTCTGTTACTTAAATGCAATTTTTCAATGCATTATTCAATGAAATATTAAATACAATTTTCTTAACTTAATATTTGACATATATAAAATAATATATAACATTGTTTTGAGAATGTTTCTAAATGAAACAGAATATAATTGTCCTTTATTATGTCCAATTTATAAAAATATAAGAAAATGCCAGTTTTTTATATTTTTATAAATTGGACATGATGATGAAATAGTCCCAAAATTTAAAAATGTGACTTGGATTTAGGAATAGTTTGTAATCAGAAAAATAAAGTAATTTATTAGCAATATTATTTACTTTATAATAATTTATATTAGTAATATAAGTTATTTTTCAAATTGCTAACATTATATTGTTTATTTTTTATAAGTTTTTCTTGTTTTTCTAGGCAATGGTGCTCTTTGCTGAACCAGTCAATTTTTCAGAAGAATTATATAATACATTTTCTGATTTGTGTTTGGATCCCCATTATGATGTTCGTAAAACAATAGCATGTGGTTTTCATGAGGTTTGTTTTCCCTTATTACAATTTAATAATTTTTTAAATTATATAATTATTAATTGATAGTTTATATTTAAATTAATCATTTCAGAATTAAGAAATATAGATCAGCTTATCTATTGCATAAGTTATAAATTTTAATTAAGAATATGCATAATTAAAAATTATATATTTTATACATTGAAATTTGTCTAATTATTAGATACTTTATAGAAATGATGGATCATATAGTAAAAGCCATTGATGATTAAATTTTTTTTTTTATTTTAGAAAGAATAATTTTGTATTGTTTATTAAAAACATTCCAAATTAGACATTAATTTAAAATTCATATCATTATTACAAACTAATTATATATTATAGTTTATAATAGCAGATGATTATTATTATTTTCATATTTTTTTTATTTAAAATATATAAACTGCCCTTATCTTGCATATTTCCAATGTTACTGATTAAACAGCACTGTAATTTTATACAATATTGTTGAAATATAAATTTTTCTTTTAGATCTAAAATAAATAATAGTGACATAAAGCACATGACTTATCCATTTGATGATATTTATAATCAAAATCTGGCCAAAAATATATTGTGAATATAAATGTCATCAAATGAAACTAATATGCTTTAATTTCAACGAAAAAATGAATTATTTTTATTGTGGAAAATTAATTTTTTTATAGATTTTTTTAATTCAGTTTAATTAATAAAAATTGATGTAATTGATTAAAACTGATATATGTTGATCTATATTCAACAATAATATTTTATTTTCAAAAAGATTTTAATAAAAAGTTAAGAATTTTGTAAGAATCAATTCATAATTGAATGCATCAAATTGAAAGGTGGAGTCATTTCAGTTATAGTGAACTTTGAGTATAATGAATCAAATATCAGAGTTATACTTGCATACATATATATAAAAAATCTCCTACAAAATCTGTAACTTCTCAGTTCGTGGATGCCATAGGCCTGTGTTTTCACAAACTGACCTATGACCTGTAAAATTTTATGAGTGCATCAGAAAGGACTTAGCAAATTAGGACTGACCTATGACCTGTAAAATTTTATGAGTGCATCAGAAAGGACCTAATAAATTAGGAAAATTCGTTTTTCCAGATTTAAAAAAATTTTTTTATATAAAATTTTTATTTGTTTTGCATGTAAGAGAAGAATTCCGCACTTTCATTAATTTCAGGCATGTGTGTTTGGGGCTGCACATAAAAGCTTAGCGGGCCACATGTGGCCTGTGGGCTGCAGGTTGAGAATGGCGGATCTAGTTGATCCGATCATGAGTGTTGGCCAGCATGTGATGGGCTCTATAAGTGACTGCCACCAGATACAGAATATTCCTCATGTTATATGGCAGTTTAACTAACCAAATCTTAATGTATATCATTTCACATACATGTTGTTGATTAATTAGGAACAGTAAATTCAATATATACTGAAAATATTTGCACTTACTTCATTTGTTAGTTCTGAACCCAAAGGTTTATTTTATGCAACCATTAGACACACTGTCACTAATTTCAATATAAGTCATATTTTTTAGGAACATAATTATAATGAATATCAAGGATCTCAGTATTTTGATAAATACTGATTAGATTGAGAACATAAATAGTAGATTAATTATACATTATAATTTACTGTTGTGTGTGTATGAATGATAAGCATATATATTTGATTGGAAACAATCTAATTTTAATTTTGTATATGAAAAAGCTATAATTATGTTATGTTCTAAATTACACTGATTTTTTATATATTGAAATTACTATATTATTATACAGTAGAGTCTCCCTAATCCAACACACGTGATTCCACGTTTTATATATTGAAATTACTATATTATTATACAGTAGAGTCTCCCTAATCCAACATACGTGATTCCACGGTTTGTTGGATTTCAGAGATTTGTTGGATTATTGGATGCTCAATGAAAAAAATGGAATTACACAAATGAATATGCTCAGTTTATTAATTTAAGATTTTCCTGTCACTGCTCTTGCTGTTCAAATCTTTCACAAACCATTCAATTTTATCCCAATTTTTTTTAATGTCATAAATGGTGACTTGTCCAATATCATAAAATGAAGCCAAATCACCAAACTTTTCTCACAAGTCAAGTTACTTAATTATTTCTGCCTTTTCAACCACAGTCAATGAATGTCTTCTGTTTTCATTTTTTACTTTTTCCAATTCGTGACATTATGTAAATATTTATCTTTACATAATGTCACAAATGGAAAAAGTGCTTACTATATCAGTGTTTGTTAGTTATAACAAACACTACAGTAAGCATTGTATTGAACTTAAAAAGTAGTCTGACTATAATGCCTACACGATGAATGAATAATGATTGACAATTTGTTTACGTCAGTTTCTTTCTTTCACACATCAACAAGTTGTGACATGAAAATTTCATGTGGGCAGCACAACTTTGCAGAATATCGGATTAGGCCTACTGGAAGTGTCAGATTACAGAGACTCAACTATATATCTTAAAAGACTTTAAATCAGAATTGAATGAATCAGCTTTTTTGTGTAAAATATTATTATTAAATTTATTTAGTAATTATCAATATTTTTTATAGGTGACTAAATTATTGGAACCAACTTCCTCAAATATTCTGAAAGAATTAGTTTTACTTTTACAAGATGATTGCTTAGAGGTAAAATTCACATAAATTCTTATAATACCTACATAGTAAATATATAAATGTATATACTATATATAAATATGTTTATATTATTATTATATTATCCTAAATACTTTTTTTACATAATTATCTTCTGAGTAGATAAACATAAAACCTGTTTTATATTTTAAATCCCATAAGCTTGAAGGAAATATTCAAGATTAAAAACAAAAAAAATTTTGGAATTAATATTAAAATATGTTTAAAATAATGTAATTCAACATTATTATTTTGAAAAAAAAAATTAAAACTCTTGCAAAATCCATAGGATGTAATTATTGTCTGATTGGCTAATTGGAATCTATACCTTGATGATCTTTCTTCTATTGAAAAATCTGGGATTTATTCTGGCTCTTGCATTTCTACATTTTTCCAAAATCATCCAGGTATGGTTTTATCTTATCCTTCAGCTCTCTACTGATTTCATAAGAAGACCAGTCAGTTCATTTTAGCTTCCTAACTAGGCTGCTGCTATCTATCTATCCTGCAGATTTGGTAACATTAAACCTTCAAAAAGAACTTGAATAATTTAAAGAAGTCACCAGTTGTTCTTCTTTGTTTTTTCTGAGCTATCTATCTATCCTGCAGATTTGGTAACATTAAACCTTCAAAAAGAACTTGAATAATTCAAAGAAGTCGCCAGTTGTTCTTTGTTTTTTCTGGTTTGTGGTAGGTTCTAGAATAACCCTATCTTTTTTGACAAACAGAAAGAAGTGTAATATAGAAAAAAATGTTGAGATCAAAGAACTGGTTCTTTACATAGATAAGTTGTCACTAGAAGGCAAATTAAAATTATTAATTTCCATCAAGGTTAAGAAGACACAATCTATCTGTGATATAGCAATAGTTATACTGTTACATAAATTGGCAAAAGAGATATTGAATATTAATAAATGGATGCATATAGCAAGATGCTGCAATGTATGTATGTAATTGTACATATTTGCAATTATATATATATATGCTGCTTAGTACTGAACTAAGGACTCTGCTTAAGTGATCCCATCTATGAATGTAACAGAATTCAAATGTTAATAGACTGGAGGTTGAAGATATCTATCCATGTACAAAAGTCTGTGCAATAGAATAAAGCTCATGCAAAACTCTGTGCAATAGAATAAAGCTCACTTCAAAATAATTTGACCAATATATTAGGAATGACATTTATATACTTGTATACTGACAAAGTTAATGAAAATTACTGTTAAAAATTAAGAATTAGCTTTGAAAAAGACTGTTTAAATAAAATCCACAAAACATCTATGATGTAAGTTTTCAGCATTAGATTGCCTGACATATGTATCATAAGCTATACTAACAATCAAAGCTTTAAACTGTCAATTTAAGCAGTATTTCTATTATTTTTTAAGTATATTTAATTGCTGAAATGAAATATAGTTAAATTACAATTTTTAAATCTACTAATAAAAGATGCAATTTTAAAAGGCAAGATCAATTTAACAGAATGTGCATCTATTGATAGAAAAGGTTTAGGCTGTTAAAATTTCTGGGATTTTCCTTTTTGCATATGACAAAAGTTATCTTAATATGAAATTTGAATTTATAATTTCAGTGATTAGGTCTGGAAATCTCTATTATTCATTCAGTCATCTACTCATATTCTTGAATATACATATAAAATATATCATTTATAATATGTATAAATTAAAGTCTTATAACGTAATAGCACAACCAGCAGTGAAATAAAATTAACACTTTTATTAACAAAAACATTTTCGGTATATCTTTATACCATCTTCAGTTACATTTAGAATACAAAAATGGAACAATTTAGGAGGATTCCAGAATGATAAACGTCATAATGTTTGATTACTATCTAATTGTTATAATATTTTATGCCTTGTAAATATAACTGTGTCCGCTTAGATATTCCTCGGCTATATCAATTTTTTGAAATTATGACGCAGAATGATAAACGTCATAATGTTTGATTACTATCTAATTGTTATAATATTTTATGCCTGTAAATATAACTGTATCCGCTTAGATATTCCTCGGCTATATCAATTTTTTGAAATTATGTGGTTTCTCATTCTGGAATCCTCCTAAATTGTTCCATTTTTGTATTCTAAATGTAACTGAAGATGGTATAAAGATATATGGAAAATGTTTTTGTTGTTAAAAGTGTTAATTTTATTTCACTGCTTGGTTGTGCTATTATGTTATAAGACTTTAATAGAGGATAATAAGCAGTATAGTACTTTGTTATGAAATATGTATAAATTTTAAATTTTGAAGAATAACATTTATAATGCAGCTTGTTGGATCAAGAATATTATATTGTGGCAATATAATTATAACAAATTCTGTATCCTAATATTATTTTGTAATTATATTTCCTTTTCATAAGTTTTATTCTGCTTACAGTAACAATAAAATGTAAAATTTTATAATGCATTTACTTTTTATATTTGTGTAATTCATTTAGGTATTAAGAGGATTAATACCACATCTACCTGAATCTTTAGCAGCTGTTACTAGGCATTTAGGAGATAATAATGAAACTAAGGTAAGTATACAAGTAATTAAATTGATATATACAGTTCTCAAATTTTTATATTTTTTTTTTATATGATTATTTATTAATACAGAAGAATATATGATATTACTCAAAGCAATCTTTAAACAGGGGATTAACCATTTCAAACTAACCAAATGAACACAGCCAAACTTCCCCTGGCGGATAAAGTCTATATTAAATTTTATAAACGATTATTTTTTGATTAAACTATGGTGCCACCATCTGTTGAATTAATAATTAATTAATTTAGAATTTAGAACTTAAGTGGCGCCATCTAGTAATTAATGATTAAACAATAATTTTTATATTAATTATTCCAAAATAGTTCCAATAAAGCCACCTTACTTCTAAATTCTAAATTAATTAATTATTAATTTAACAGATAGTGGCACCGTAACTTTAAACAATAATTTTTATATTAATTATTCCAAAATAGTTCCAATAAAGCCACCTTACTTTTAAATTCTAAATTAATTAATTATTAATTTAACAGATAGTGGCACCATAACATTAATTCAAAAATAATCGTTTAGAAAATTTAATATAGGCTTTATCTGCCAGGGGAAGTTTGGCTGTGTTCGTTTGGTTAATATGATATTTTGTATTTTCATGCTTTTTGAGCTTTTTATAATGAATCAGCATATGATGTAACATAATTTAATTGTTATATGGCACACAAAATGAAATATATTTTAATATTAAAATAAATCACATGATTATTTTATTAAATTTGTCATAAAAACAAATCCTCTGAGAAGATATTTAAAATTAACATTTTGTTTGTATTATTATGTCTCTTAATGATCACATCCAATTTATCAGAATTACTGATTATAAATCTTAATAAAAGAATCAAAATTATCATAATTATTATTATTTAATTGTAGAAAATTTTAACTTCAACCTGGCAATATAATACAAACAATAACACAGGATGAAACTGAATATAAATAATCATATGTAAATGATCCTGAATGCACCCAATCATATATCTTAAAACGATAACATATTGTTCCCATAACCATTATCATCATGTTGAAGACTGAAAAGGAAATTTATAATTTCAAAATGCATTACTAGAATAATGAAAATTTTGATGCTTTTGCCAATTATCTTATGGAATTGGCATATTTAATATTTGGCCATTTATATATAATCTATACATTTAAGAGTTTAACTCTTATTTTCATCCAATGAAAAGCAAATACTTAGCAAATAGTTAATAAGCAGGTACTTAGCAAATGTCGGATGAAAAAACTGCAGTTAGTCTTTTCTAGGATTATCATGTTTTGTTGAGAGTTATCACGTCATATCATATAAAAAAATTAAAATATTTATATCTACAATATAATAAATAAAATGTTTCTAAACCTGTTTTTCCAAAGTAAAATTTATGCGATCAATTGAAAGTTTATTCCCACAAACTTATTGTGATGAATTTTACATAATTGTATTATGACATAGGGCAGTGGTATTCAATCTTTTTTAGTATGCGAGCTACTTTTCTAAACAAAGCTATTCGGCGATCCACTCTCTTATATAGATCACGTACCCTAAAATGATATCTGATTACATACAACTATGTAATAAAATGCGCTCGCTCATTTTGGAGGACCCACTTTTCTAGTCCTAAGAACTTTAAAAAAACAAATAAACTTTTAAATATACAAAGTTTTTAATCACTTTTAATTATTTTAATGTAACAAATAAAACAAATATATTAGAATAAAATATTTATTTCTCTATTTTGTAAAGTCGGCCGCATGGCCGAGTGGTAAAGTTGTGGCTTACCACCTTGGAGGATCGAGGTTCAAATCCGGGTCTCTCACCTCCAGTTTTTCAGGAGGGATCCAGGCGCGGTCTGTTGAATCCCATCCTTCACCCATCCGGTTAATCCCATCATGGGTGTTGACCAGCCTATGATGGGCTCTATAAATGGCCGCCGCCAGATAAAGAATATCCCATGTGGATATGATGGCTTAACCAAACCAAAAAAAGATTTATTGATTAACAAATTCATAAGTTACAGGAAATGCTGGTTGATTAAAATAAAGTTAATGTGAAATTTGGCATTGTTTGGAGCTTGCAATATTTTCATAGTCAGGTTGATATAAAGGTATGGCCAATCGCAGATAATCTTCAATGATCATTTGTAATTTGGTTTCTTGATTTTTCGTGTAGTTCATATTTGAAAAAGCGGATAATGACAAGTATGTCGGTCGAAACACGACAGAATTTTTCGCTCAATATCAGTTAATATTGGAGATTTTTCATGTGTATACTTCCAAATGATAAGAAAATGATTGATTTGACAATTTTAACAATAGCAATACACTTACAGAGAATTAAAAAATAATACAAAATAATGATAAAATAAATTATTATGTTGTAAGTTTTAATTAAATTTGTAAGGAGGATAAAACAAGAGATCGATCAAAAATCGCTCCGCGATCGACGGGTTGAACACCGCTGACATAGGGTAATCCATATCTGAATTTTTGCATTAAGTAGAAGAGCTTATTTTATATTATATTTTTACATTGAGTTATATTTTATATTATTTGTTTTTGTTAACTTAATAAATTAGTTTATCTTAGATTTAGCATGTTTTATTGATGCAAAATAATATATTTAATCTCTAATTCTATGAATAAAATAATGGTAGAAGAATGCTAAATGATTAAATATAAAGAAATAATTATATATAATATATCTATTCTATTTTGACATACAATTTCCTTTATTAAAATTATATAATCAAACATTTTAAAAATATTTTT